>VBVQ01001347.1:0-36416 GCA_011636635.1 Tetramorium simillimum
GAGAGAGAGAGAGAGAGAGAGAGAGAGAGAAAGAGCGGCGTGTGTACATACAATCTCACGGTGCCAGCGCACACTGCAGCACTACATCGCCGCGGCATCGCGGCGGTGGCAGCCCTTCGAGCCCTTTTCCCGCAGCGCCTGTTCAATTGTCATCGCGCGCACACTCGACATGGCAGCCGTCGAATTAAAGCGCTGATGCATCGAAACGCGTTACATTTACGCCACTTTGCGCGCACATCAGTCGAGTTGCGCAATCCCGGCGCTCGGTCCCCGTGAGGGCGGGCGCGATTGTCACGGGGCTTCTCTTCGAGAATCAATTAACGGGCAAATTTGTCGTGCGGCCTGCCACAGCGATTGCCGCGCGTCGCCATCAGGCGGGTTATACGTGAATAGCATCGCGCGATTTCAGCATTCCGATGAGATTTCAATTCGGACAAATATCCATCGAAATTCGCGCTAACAAACCCCACGCTAACGAACCTTTCTTTTTCTTTGATAAGTTTAACATTAGGGTATTTAGGACAAGAGGAATGGACAATTTAAAGACAAGAGGAACAGCAATGGCATTTAAAGCACTATTCCTGGTTCCAGAGACTAGAAATTTAATTTTACAGGGACAGTGGAGTAAAATTTTGCTTTAAATCCAATTAACCGACATCCCGCAGGGCAGTTGGTTGCTCGAAGAGAATCTTTTGTATTTTTTAACTGTATAGCCAAAAAAATTGCAGAGGAATGAACACCGATCGTCCTATTGAATCTATTTTTTAAGTTCCGTCCCAGGATCGGAAGAAATAACCCTCCAGGCAGTCTCCCGCGTAAAATTGCAATTCTGCGGGGGTTTCTGATATCCTGCTCTCCGCTCTCATATTTCTCGACGATGTGTACTGAAAATCTTTCGCGACGCAAACGCACACGTGGCCAACAATAAATTTCACTCATTTTTCACGTCTTTCCGGTTTTTTAATCTTTTCCTCTGGTTTATTTGACCTTTTCTCTCTCTGGTAGCTCGTTCCATTCTTTTCGAGTTGTGGAGAAGCCGATTGTGTATTTTTTAAAGATTCAACGTTTCAAGCGCTCAACAAAGCTAAAAAAAAAAGAAACGATGCAAATATGGAGTTCATGGTTTTATAGTTTCTTTTATAACAACATATAGTTTTATATTTTTTCGTTTATATTTTCCCAGTTTTAAGTTAATCTTCTGCGTTGCATCTTTCTGGCGATATCGATAATTCTTCGACCCGCGTATATCATCGGTTCCGTTATTAACATTAACGCGCCAATGTTAATTACATCGTGACGTTAATTAGTGAACTTTAGTCGTTGCGCATTATGGTGGGGAAATAATTAATTACACAGTTTGCGGAATTAAAACTGGGCGCGTAATAATGAGAACGCCCGCGGACTCGGAAACTCGTAAAATAATCGGGATTCACTGATCGACGATTAAAGTTGCAATTCTACCGCAATGCGTAAATTGAGAATTTCTTGGAGACAGTGCGTATTTTTAATAAACGCGAATACCGATTTTCAAGAAATTAATCTCTCAAACACTGTCAGTCGTTAGAGAAACTCTATACCAGGATTCTGTATCAAAAAGCACGACTCTGGACTCTGTAACAAACTGAAATCTAGCTTTTGGAGAATTCTATGTAGGGTCAAGTGAAGTAATTGATATCTTTGGAGAGAAAAATTCAATAAAAAATTTCACTGATACACTTAATAGCATTGAAGAAATGAGAGGAAAGACATACAGACAAGATATGCTTTAATTATATTAATCAAGTCCAAGTCCGTATTTTCTTGTCCTCAAATTTTCAAAGTTGTACATCTGATTGATTTTTTTCAATATTTCACTCTCACTTTAATTAATAAGTAACATTAAACATTAAGTACATATAACAATAAATGATAGCAGGTAAACGTCACAATAATGTAAAAAGATTGATATTACTTTACGTTGTCGTGAGTAAAACGATTAATTAGAGAAACCAGTAGTCAACATGTAGAAGGCGGAAGTTACTGTGATATTCTCCGACATCTATTATCTGTACACCATGCTTCGAGAGCGCGTAAGCGGATAAGCGTCAGAACATACATCGTTGATAATAATCATGCAGTTTGCACATGATTACGAAAGCAGATTGCAGCTATCAAAGATATGTCAGATGTGAAGGCGTTTCCAGCGGATCATTTTCAGCATGAAAACCATCAACATCACCAGCCGGAGGAACATAATTTACGTTTTTCACATTGTTTATCATTTCATAATTTTTTATTTACAAAAACAATATCGTTTTCATTATTTTCAATCGTCTTTTCGTCACACGTCGCAACCGTGTAAAACGACTGAATGTGAGCAGACAGACGATATTGTCTTTTATTAGTGGAGTTACCGGCGAGATATTTCTAGATCGTATAATATTAATGAGAGATACGCGACGCGCGGGCGAGAGAGATAGAAAGAGAGACCGTGACTCGAAAATAACGAAATAGCAGCTGGCGCTATTTGCGCGTCAATTAGAGATCAGATGTAACGCCGGGATATTTCTGTATCCACAGAGGAGCGTGTAAAAGCTCGAAGGTACAGAATGCTCGATTAAGAATCGTCGGATTTAACCCTCGCACTCGACATTATATAGGATCGCCATCCTTGACCTCCTCGCAAGCATGAGCGAATGAAGAGTATCTTGGCTACCTCACACACTGATGCAGTGGAAAAATAATTTATTAAAAAGCGTTCTTTCTCGACTGTTCGTCACATTTCCAGTATGTAACTAGATATTCCATCATTGTAATTAAATGAAAAAGTGGAACTTGTGAAACAAAACGATAGCAACTGGTATTTCGATATGTGCGATATTCAGATTAATGTTTCTTAATGTAAAACATTTGAATAATTAATTAAGATTATTTCTCCTTCTTTATTGTAGTGCAAACTTATTACAATAACTGTCCTGAATAGGTTAATTAGGTAATCTATTATCAAGGAAGATAGATATAAGAGTGTAAGGTTTTACGATTCGGTGACTAACAACACAATTATTTTACGAAAGAAAAATGTCTCGTTCGTGCAACAAATGACAATGTTCGATAATGCAAAGAATCCAAAGTGGCTGCCTCCGGCAGAGACATAGAATATTCCAGCACGTGCTCTCCTAGAAAGGAAGCTCCACATTTGTTCATGTCCTAAGGTCGCGATAACAAAATTAAAAAGGCAAGAGAATTCTGCGCGATGATACAGCTTTGAACATAATTCTGTATGTCAGGTAATGCCTGAATAGCCGAATTAATGTGTGTCTCTCAATATTTCGTAAGTCTCGTCAGTAATTAAATACTAATTAAATAGTCACTCTTAATAAAATAGTTCAAAATCGACTAGTAACTGTAACGATTAAAATTAATACTTAACTTTCTTACATCATATATTAAAGATAAACAATAATTTATCACAACTAATATATAGTAATACGATTAGCATACTTTGCGAGTAGTTATTGTTTTTTTTTTCTCAGAAGGGAAATTAATTAATAAAGAGAAAGAATTCAAGCACATTTTTTACTCACGCGAGTTGAAATGGTAAACACGCTGCGCGGTAATATATTCATATCACAACGTGCCAAAATCACGGCGCATTTAGCCGGCTATTCATTTCGTTAGCCTGCGCTTTACATTTTCATAATTTTCCTGCAACTTAACGTGGCATGAGCAGTCACCCCGTTCACCCTCGAGAATAGTCGTCGGAAATGAGAAGCTCGTTCAACGCGAATGCGTCGCCAGGATAATTCGAATACGGTCTCGTCAGACGAGTCCTGTAACGCTAATTCAGAGGTTTGCATAATCATTTGTCACCGCGATCGACAAATGGAAATATTATGCAGCCGAGCTATGCGGAACGATTGGTAATTCCGGGTAAATATGCGGTTAATGGGCCGTTTGAACGAAAATGCAATATATATTTCCTCAATTCGCCCTGGCGTGTCCGATATTGGAAATGCGTATTTTTTACGGTCCCCTTATTCACCGCGGATGTTTATCCAAGTCCCTGTTGTGACGGTCGCGCCATCCAAATCCAACAACATTTTACGGAGAAACATTTTCGCTCGTGCAGTAACATGAAAAACATTTACGTTATAGTATATATAATATATATATAGCCTTTCGATCCGTGCGGTTTTTACGCATCGATAGATAGTTACTGATGCGAGGTAGAATTCGTATGAACAATATCGAAATAATTTTTTTCATATATGTGTATGAAAAAAAAAAGCTGGAATATTGTCGTAGCCAGTGGCTTTAATTGTTGGCGATTGCTTGTTGAATTGACAACTACCTGTACCGTAAAGTACGCTAAATTGGAGCAGATGCTTGCGAAACAGTCGACACTCGTGTCGATACCGTGCTACAATAAGTGAACATCCCACGTGAAAGCCAACCAATTGTACCCGGTTATAATTGTACTCTTGTACAACAAATGTATTGCTTTATCTGGCATATACCTTCAGAAGCGCACGGCGCAGTCCCTCTAAGCGATAAATGAAGCGCGTTCCTAAGACAGGGCAGGCCTCCAGCCGAGCACGAAACTATCATGAAGAAGAAACGCGTGGCGTATCGAAGTATCGGAGAATCTCACCTCGTTGCATCCTGCGACGCGCGTGCCACTTTACTGATAAACGTTTCATTCGACGTTCTTAATTAATTTACGCTCGTCGAGAGTATAAGCACGTTTTTCCACTGCAAAATAAGTAAGGACAAGGACGTCCGTGGAAAATGCGCGCGTAACTGGACCCGCGGGCATCTTGCGTCGTTACAGCTCATAAGAGGCGCACAACGCTACCGATAGACAATAGAGTTGTAAAACGGGACGAGCATATTCATACGGAAAAGGAATGTCGTCATTGTTCTTGCAATGGATGCAATATAATGCGAACGTGTCGTCAAAACCAACGTTCGATTCCGCTCTTTCTCTTGCTACAAACCAATTTCGACTATGCGAATTGCATACAAAACTGAATAAATACAAATATTTCTACTTTAATTAATTCGGTTAATTTAAAAAATTGAGTTACATAACTGAAAGCTGAAATCATATTGAAAATATTTCGATAAAACGATCGGTAAAATTAAATAATTAATCTCTCTTTAATTTCGATATTAAAAACATTTTTTAAAATATTACGTTACATTAGTTTATTTATTACAGTCAAATATACAGTAACATATATTCAATCTCATAATCCCGATTGCGTTAAAAATATTTTTAGAGAACTGAAAAATATTTACAATTATTAAAAAACTTTTTTTCATCTCAAACTTCGAATCAAAGAGTTATTAAAAATCATTCGTTAAAAATTAAAAACTGAGTATTTTCGAATCGAACTAGAAACAAAACCAAGTATAAATTCTGTGGACCATAACGATACATTGGATATGTTTTGCAACTCTGGTCGGTGATAATTGCGGTGCTAAACAAAGTCGGGGCTGTTAAAGCGGCCGTTAAAGTTACGCATTATTTTTCGCAGCAGGCGCGTGCGATCGATTTATCGGTTGCAACGAAAGTGGAAATAAGGAAAAAAAAACAGTTTGCTCCTTGTCTAGGAGACTAAAAGAAAATAACTGAACGGCCGATATATCTTTAGAAAAAGCGGGAAAGCTGGCCAGCATCACGTGACCTTTGCAGAAATCGATACGCTCTCTATCCCTATTATCTCACGCGACCACATGTCGTTGATAAACCTTTTAATTGCTTGGCGCATTTCGAATTCATCGGCTTAACGGTGACGCTCGTTGTTTTGTGAAATTCGTACGTGTAAAAGTCCGAAAGATAGTCATTGATCGTTGTGATTTAGAATTTGTAATGCCAGAAATTCAAATAATAAATTTCAGAATTTCAGAAATTCAGAAAAGAAATATGTCCCTGCTATATTTGTGAATCAAAAGAAGAATTATCTGCCTATTTAGAATTAAATGCATTCGCTTTTGATCGTATACTCAATATTAAACCAGTTCAATGTTAGATAAAAAAAACTCGAAATCAAACGATTTCATTTAACGCTAATTGCGACTTTTTTTATAACAGAGAAAATCCCAACCCAGGTCACGGCATGTTGAGATTTATTTTATAAATTGTAGTTTATTTTTTGAAAATCTTCACGTAGCTAAAAAGTACATGTGTGTATTGTAAAAATTACAATTTTTACACAGGTTTTCGAAATGCCGATAAAGCTACACGAATTGAAAAGCGAAACACCCTAACCATGTGGGTTAAAAACGGCATGTGTTTTTAAGCACACGCGTATAAACGACACATTAGCCTTTGGCATTAGGTACATTAACATACAGTAATTTGAATTATCGCTTTTGAATTATCCATTACGCGTTTGAATGCACTATCATCAGAAACAAATGAGGCTGAGAATTACATTACTTTGCGTGTCGCTTTCTATCAATTTTCGTGGAAATCTTAGAGAAAGAAGAAAGAGAAAAAAAATGTTTAATTTCGCAAAATTTCCTTTCTTGTAACGCAAGTTAAAACAGCTTTTATTCGTGTTTTGTGAACAATGTAACTTTGTGTGCTTCTGGAAGGAGCTGGAAGATAACGCGGCGCGCACTTTACAGACTTCGGTAACTTCGATAACTCGGCAGTCTTACATGCAATTCCTATTGGCACATTCAGAATATTAAAGTGGAACAGAAATATAAGTGCTGTATTAAAGCGGAAGTCGAAGTTAAACGGGCGTTGGCTCGTTAAAATTCTTTGTCCGCGCGCGGGGTAGGTCCCTTACAGAGAGCCCATGCTTTGCCAAAGCAACACAATGCGTACCTGTTTATCCGGCTCTTTGCCTTTGGCGGTGATGAGTCGATCGCAATAACAGCCTTCCAGCAGAACGACGCCACTGGGTCGTGAGCAAGTCTCGTTCTCGTAATAGAATAGCAGATTCTGTAACAGACGTCATAGCCGCCTATGGTAAAGCTCGCTTTTCTTTTTACGACAGGGGAAAACGTGAGAAAATAAACATCTGTAATTTTTTTTGTATGCGCGCGGTCACCGAAAATAATGATGTCATGATATTTAATGTTTCGTGTCTGGCTACATAAGGCCGTGTCACGTTTTCAATTTTGCAATAAAATAAACATATTAATAATACAATCCGCATGTCTAGAATCTAATTCAAGTCGAGTCTTAAGTCTATTTAACTCAACTTAAGCCATTAATGTTATATTACTTAAGTTTCTATTGCTAGGTTTCTACTGGCGGGAATGTCTGACCACATCTTGACTGTTTCCACTGAAGAACTGCTTCACTCGAGCGCGGCATGAAGTATGAAACTCAAGCCGCATTCTCTATATGCTTGCATAGTAAGAAATTTCAGCGAGATATTCTGAGAGAATACAGTAATTAAAACTTAACTTATTTAGGATTGTGTACACGTAAAATTTACCTTCGCGCATTTCAGTTACGTTACAGCATGATATATGCTAAATATGCGTAACATTGAGTCCAAATATGTTTTTAACTTATTCCATTAGCGAAATAATGTCTTGTAATACACACTTAGGGCCGGTTTTTCCAACTTCTTGGTAAGCTACCTAATAGTTAAATCATACGTCTACCTTTGTTTCATCTTCAAATTAGACAAGTTCAGATGTATGATTTAACTATTAGGTAGCTTAACAAGAAGTTGAAAAAACCGGCCCTTATATGGGTAGAAAGCAAAAACCGCTTTTGCTCGGTTTTACGCGTACTAAAATATTACACAAATTTACCTGCTGCGATATTAGAAAATAAATGCTACAAAATAATATTATCTGGTTTACGTTAAATCAAATTACAGGGCGCACGTGTGTTGCCGGTGCGAGATTTGCGGAATGAATATTGCAATTGTACGTGCACTCATTTCATAAAGCCAGTTACGTTCTGGATAATCCGCCGGATAAAATTCGCGTTGCTGATACATGATACAAACCCGGAACGATTTCGCTTTTGTCGCGACGTGACATTATCGACAAGCATCCGGAAATGTTGTAATCGGTGGTTTAAATAGTATTGACAAACAAACGAAATTTTAATTGTCTCTAATATTTAACTAATTGCACTTACGCTTGGATTTCAGATCAGCCCGTGCTCGTGCAAATTTGCGAAAGAAATTGTTGACTATGAATTACAAAACGGAATGTTGCATGTTTATCGACAAGTACCTACAACACAATTTGCGATGACAACACTCGTGTTTAGTAATAAAATTTTATGAAACAAACTTACTTCTCTCAAAGTAACAAGTGGAAAATAATATACCCCGGAGCACAAATCTTAGATTAACCTCTATCTTGGAAATTGCACGTACGTAATTCGCCACAAGAAAGAGAGTAGCTCTTATTCCTTTTACTATAATTGTTTCGAACTCGCACTCTCTTGAAAGACTGTGAGCGCTCTCGCGTGAAATGATAAGTCACTGAAGTATCCAATTTTTGTAGATTCAAGATAAGTTTGTTAAGCAAGTAAGAACGCAAGCTCAAGTTATCTCTCCAATGACTCGAAACATTTTGTTAATATACTTGATTATCGCGAAAGTTTCAATCCGCGATGAAACAAGACTCTACCGCGCGACGATATCTCTATTTACTTGACGAACTTTCTCAAACAATGAGATATTCCACTTTATTTATTACTTTATCTGAGATCTTATTTAAACAAAAAGAGACGGGGCTATGCTTCCCCGTATTTATCTGATCCTATCAAAACGAAAAGAAAACGGCAATACCTCCTATATTTATCCGTTCCTACTTATTGCTTTCTAGTATATAAGCTCGAGTAAGTAAAGTACGCGTGGCAAATCCGCGTGGTACTTCGTAGATTGTTTTTCTTCAAAACTAAAATTAGTTAAACGATTGGATGACAAACTTTTCTTGAAAAAAAAAAAGTTGAAACTCATTTGCGATGCGATAACACGACTTTTAATAGAATAATTAGAAGTTTCGTGTCTGCGCCGTAATTGAGCGGCTTCATGATCGCGAAAGCATATAACGAGAAGATTTACCGCTGGCTTAAAGGATCGTACGATATTAGAACGGAGAGAGAGAGAGAGAAGAAAAAGAAGCGGCCGAATTCTTGACATAGATCTGCTCCTAGATGATGAGATATTTGTCGCAAATCATATCGAAAGTTCTTTTCTTAATTGTATTAGTTAGTTGGCTAGCTCGAAACCCCGTAAGAGTTAATGAGGCCTCATTTTCGAAGTTTGTTAGGCCACGAGTAGACAACATCCCCGTGAGCGAAGAAGTTCAGCGAAGTTTCAGCGAATCGAGGAAGATGCTTTGTACGCGGTACAAGTTCACGCAAACTTAAATATTATCGTTATTTTAATTCAATGGTTATTAATAGCTGAAAATTCCACGTTGAAGTATGACATCGTTTTAAAATGTTTTATTTAAAACAATGCTGACTACGGGACTTGATGATAACTTTCCCGGGTAAACTTTTTACAGAGAAATTTTTGCCGATTTTATTCTCGGAAAATTACTCGAATTGTGTGTCGTTATGAAGTAATACGAATCGCAAAATTTAATTTTTTAGACTGTCAAGAAAGAACTATGTAAATTAATGAAAAGGTAAATTGATTTTTAAATTCATATTTAGATTCTGATTTTAGCGTGAGATTTTCAAATTCGATCACATAAATCGAATCATCCTGCCTCGGTGCACCGTGCGCGATCTACGACAATACAATTCAACGATAAACAATTCACTGACCTGATAGAGAACGAACCATCGTTGTTGCCACTTGGTGGAGTCAGCTGTCCGCTTGTACAAATATCCTGACAGCAAGTGATCGTAATGTGCTTTCTCTGAGAGCATGACCAGCTGGGAGTCGTTTACCCTCACTGTAACACATTATAGGCACGTAGCTTTTGTGAATGGAGCAATAAAAGCACAGGGCGTGTTCAGATTTTAAATGTATAAAGAGTGTATGTGAAGAAAAAAACGCAATATGCAAAATGTCATCATCACGCGAATTTCCCAGGTATATATTTGCGAAATAAAATTTATACAGAGAACAATTCGTTTGAAAAAAAATCTATTTGCAAATTTTCATAAAAATTCAACATTAGGCATTCTATTTAAAATATTGTGGAAAATAATTAAATTATCTACATTATCTTAATTAATTTCGCTCTTTTGTGAGTCATAAAGTTCATTTATGAGTTTTACGCTTTGCATTATAATTTTTCTGAGAATATATTAATTACGCGAGTAGAGATCTACCTGTGTACCTGCAAATCAACGTGACATATACAAATGCAAAATTACATCCGAATTGCAAAGTCACACACGGGATATATCTATATATTTCGCAATAACACAACAATGCGCTGCATCACAATCACGCATTGAATTATCTCGCTATGCAACCGTTCCAATAATAGCGCTCAAAGTACCGGCGAATCTTGTTTGCCGCATCGCATCAACGTAAATATTAATAATCCACCGAGAACAAGCTGCGATGATAAACAACGGCAGTCTCACCGTTTATTCGTACAATGAATCAATATCCAACGAGTCGCAAAGAGTCGCCGTGATTAAAAACGCGTCATTTGAGACGCGGACTAATGAAATTCCGCGAAGGCGAACTAATTGGCGACTAAAAAAAATTGTGCGCAATCGACCGCAGCGCCCGAATGGGGAGCTTCAAACGGGCAGTCGCGCGAATGGGTCGTCGCGCGTGCTACCAGAGCTACTTCCGAATAGATTTCAATCTCCGATGACGATACGGTTGCTAGTTCAGTGAATGTGTAACTTTGGTTTAACTGCAGCTTCGCCAACTCGCTCGATCGGCCAACTCGCTAGCGTGACGCGAGTTGCAAACTCGCGGCGGTTGTAGCGGTCGTTCCTCGCGAACTGTCGCGATCGTGTGTTTAACTTTAGCGCAAAGATACGTGACGTTTGAGAAACTTTGTTCCATTCGGAGAAATCGCGCCCGAAGTTTCAGCCGGCGGATGAGGAAACTCTCGCATAATCCGTATATCTGCCCGCGCATGCACGGAGTTCGCCGCCTGTACGTGCGCCGTGTGAAAAATGGCACGAGAGAATGAGACCGCTGCAGCGATTATTATTTATATTTATATCCTTGCATAGAGATGAAAAATCTAATCTCGATATAGCGCGGGAAATTTGCCGATAAACAATGGAATCCATTGAATGGATTTATACGAAGCGAGCACTACCGTAAATTTCGATGAGAGGGCAAACTTTCAACGCAAATATTGTAGTTCCGAGAACCGGGACCATGAACACCTTTGATGTTCGCGCTTTTATATCTAATATATAAACCCGCATTAAAATACACTATTTGTTTGTCGAAACGACAGTGCCATCGGTAAAGCCTATGTTAGCAATTTTATTCATAGATTCAGTACGCCGTGACTAAATGCACTATGTGGTTAATTAAATAAATAGTGATTAATGCCTGTTGCGTCTCCTGAAAACAGCTAAATAAATTCCTAAAATACGAATTTGTGAAATCCATTTATTTGTCATATTTCAATTTTATTAAGCAGCAATGCATATTCGAATATTAAACGTTATGCAATATTGATCATAAAATCAGGGAATTTTACGAAAATACATGAAATCCATAATCAACGTTTCTTTGCCCGATGTTTGAATTTTATTTAATAACACGTTCACAAAATAAATGTAATAATGATCTGAAAATTTTAAAATTTTTCCTATAATCACGCATTTATTGTACGACTTTGTCAATCTCAAATGCGGTTATATTAAACAAAAAAAATTACTTTAATCTTTGGCAACAAATATTATTTCTGTGCTTTCCAATAAAAAGATAAAAACTGAGATATATCTCACCAGTTTTCTGCATCTTGGGACTGAGCATGATTGCAGGTCGTTACTAGAAGGGTGCTTCCTCACAGTTGATCTTCACAGCGGTGATTGATTGTCCAAATTACCTTGTTTGAGTTTTAATAGTGTAGAAAATCACGCCTCGATGTTAAGCATCGAGAACGTGTCTCGATCTCGTTTTTGGAAACGTCGCAGATTCATCAGAAACCGTGCTGTTGCATCTGCAAACATAGAAGAAAAATAGCGCTCGATAAATAGCGCGCAACACGGGCGGTTCTATGCCAATAAAATTGTAGTCTCAAACCGCAGCGTGTTACCACTGTGTCCGATTCATGGAGGCAAATATTGTTGACAGTTATCATTAATATCTATTAATATGTTTATCGTAATGGCAACATATTGACGTTCGATTTAACCGTATTCTCCGCAACGCGGTATTATCGAGTTTCATCACAGGGACGCTCCGATAACGTTAATTTGTATAAATCAGATGGACCATTAATTCGTAATGAGTAAATATTGTTATCGATTCGACGTTACCGAAATTATTCGTAACCCTAAATAAACATCGAAACTAATTGTACTGGCGTTCCGCGCGATGTAACTAATATAAATATATAAATATTAGTTACATGTAGGTATTTAATACATATATCGCGTTAAAGCGCAATAATTTTATGGTGACTGAATCAAAACTGTATAAAATAAAACTTGATTTTCCGAACACAGTGACGTTAATACGAATTTCATCATCGCCATCTTTCAAACCGCTTCCGATCTCTTAATTCGATTAATTATATTAAGTCGGGCTCATTTGTTTCGCGTGACGTTTTTAGCTCGGTAAAGACAAACGCGCGTGAACCACCACTATAAGCAGGAAATTGAAATGATGTCATACGCAAGGACCGCGGAAATAAGATCTTAAGTTATTTACGATTAAAATCGATATTCACGAACACTTAATAGCTTTAACGATGATGTGATTCCAATGATAGCCGTTACGATTACTTCCGATTTCTACTGATTGCTAGTGCAACATTGATGCTTTTTTTGTTTATACATGGATCACGTAATTCTTTCTCGAATATCGATCTGCCAAGGCACATCAATGTTCTAAAATCCGATTATAATAAATAAAAAAACATTACCTTTAATCTTAGGTAAGAGATATTATATGCGCTCCAATGAAAAGTTCTATGTAGCATGTGAAACTAAGAGTATTATAAACTGTTTACTTGGAAAATTCGAGACAGCAACAAAATCTTTTCTAGTATTTCTGAGTTCGTCTTTCATGCGATATATGAGATACTGCTGCCACAGATCGGCAAGAAAAAGATAAAGAAGCAAGTTCTTTACTTTTTCAAATAAAATTCTCTTTTCTTATATAAATTGGCTCCCCTCGGCTTTTTATATTGCAACTATTACTCTAAAATCACCAAAAGAAACGCAAATTCTATAAAAGATATTTTACATTTTATTCCGATTTACACTCTGGTACGAAATATGATATATCCTGTAAAACATATTCATTTTTCAAAGACTTTACTTTGTACGTAGAATGAAGGGAAGAATCGATCGATGTGAAAAGAGACGTAACGGTATTCGAAGGAAAAAAACAATTGTACATTGCGGATGTATTGGTGTATCTATGTATGTACAAAAAATAAAATCATTAATCGATCAAAAAGTCAAAGTGAATGCCTTATACAAGATATTTTATAATAGAATAAAATATGAAGCATCTCTTTATTTTTGCAGAATTATGAGAAGAAATTATCTGTGTACATAGAATATTTGTATTTAAAAAACAGAAAGCTAATAATGGTACTCTAAGCACATGAACGATCTCGACAAACCCTAAAATGTTAATGTTGATTTTGCTATCTTTAATAATTCAAGAAAATACCTTGTAACCCTGTTAATTTCATACTCTCTATATAATGATTATATTACCCCTATATGGTAATTTTGTGCGCAATAACTCACCATAATCGATGGAAATTAATCGATATTTTACGGTTTATTTTATAATTTATAAATACCGTTGCATTTACGCCGACAAAATGATTAAAGTAGGAGGAGATTCGTATATAGTCTGTTTACAAGTGAAAATACGTTGAGTTATACGATAGCTTTTTATTTAAAGCTCGTAAGCCGCACGTAGCTCTAGGAGTTTTCCGATAAATACACTCAGCCATACAGATCTATTTTTTTTTATAACACTCGCCAGATATACCATTTTAAAAATACCTCTGTACATTTTCCAATTTTATAATCATTTACTTCATTTATTTATTTCTAATGTTCGTAATAGAAATTTTAATTATCATCATCGTCAAAGCTAGTGAGAGAAGGGAGAATTAATGATATGGTTCGTAGATTATCGTATAATGTAAATCTGCTTCCCTCACCGTTTGCATTTACGGTAATGAGCCGTAATGGCAGCTTTTTTTCATCGATACCTGAATAAGGATCGTCATTTCCCCGGAGAGAGACTAAAGATTGAGGTCGCATGAAACTCGGAAAGACCTACGTCCAATTAGAAAGAGAACTGAATAAATCCAAAAAAATTGACACAATAAGCAGATTTGAGACGAAAGGTGAGTTTTCGAAAGGCGAAAGAGAGGCTCGTTCTCTCGACTTATACGGAGAAATCCCTTCAAAATATTCATCCTTGATAAAACACGAAATGGGAGGGAAAAGAAAAGAAAGATAAGAAGATAAAAAGAAATTCAAAGTATATCCTCTCTCACAATACCTGCACGTATTCGTCGCACGCGTCGTATTTTCACTCTTCGCCCTCTTTCTCGCAAGCCACCGAGTCCTCCACGGGAGATCCCGCCTCGCCACCTGTTCGTGCGTGCTCTCAAGACCGCATGCCGTATAATCACCCCCCTTTCCTCTTCCTCCCACTTCACACGTCTCTCCAGGGAATTCCCGATACGGCTCCTCCGTCCCTCTTTCACTCTCTTCTTTTCTTTTCCTCTGCGGCCGCGAGATCACACCGGAAGAGGCCCGTCGGTGCGTGCCACCTGTTTTCACGCTTTGATCCTTGGCAACGGGTTGACGATAGGTCCCAGGACGCCGATTTTTATTTCTGGTACGACCAAGGCGGTGATGTAGACGCGTACGATATAGACGCTGGCGGAGACGACGTCCCGTGACGACGGCCGGCGGCGACGGCACCTGACGCTCCTCTTCTCATGGTCGGGAGACCCGGCGACCTGCGATGCTACGGTGTTGGGGGTTGCGACGTGCCTGACGCGCGAGGGCGACCGACCGACCGACAAGCTCCGTCCGCCGCCTATATATCGGGACACGCGCGTGTCCACCGCCCCGTGAAAGGATCCCGGAGGCTGCGCCGGATGGGCCCGCGAGTGCGCAAGCTCGTAAGCCTCGTAAACTCACCCTTTGCCCGTAGGCGCCTCACCTTCTCGCCCTTTACGAGCAAAAGGGAGAGAGAAAGGGAAAGAGATAGGGGGAGAGTGAGAGTGAGAGAGAGAGAGAGAGAGAGAGAGAGAGAGAGAGAGAGAACTACCTGTGCCTGCTCGCCTGACTGCCTGCCGCCTGGTCCTTGCCAAGAGGCCACCTTGGATCCAACATCGAGAACACCCCCGTTGGCGATGCAATCCAGGTCGGACCAAGTTGGGTTATATATCAGCGTTAATAGCAAAAAATGTTTTAGTCTTGAAGAAGAGCCTTGATAAGCGCAACAAGTATATAGCCAAACCGTCTCAAAGTGCACAGATAAATAAAAAAGAATGTAGAAAATGCCACACGAAGCAAAATGTAATGTAAAATGTAATGTATATTACGTATCATGCATGTATACGTTCTTGTATACCATCCATTAGTTTTTTTTCGTGTACCCTGTAATTTTTTTAATTTAATGGACGCACACTCTTCTCCGCTTTCAAAGAAACATTCTTGTTTAAAATAAAATATTATAATTTTACTTCCATTAACAAAGTCTTTTGTCTTTACAGTTTATTTAAACTTTTACGATTCGTCCGCTAAATATAAAGACTCTTTAGTATTGAAATTAATGAATTGAAATAGTTCGACATTGCGCGGATATGTGTATGCGTGTGTGCATGTGTAAGCAAAGATATTGCAGAGAAAACTTACGGAGGTGCGTACGTCATTCCTGGAAATTATTAATGTCTCTCTCAGTGACAAGGTGTTACATTAGTAACCCAAACTAATTCACTTCCATAACGTACTTTTGCATATTTATGTATCGTTGAAAGAGCACTCGTAATGTTTCTTTTGATGAAAAAAGTATCTCTTCTACAAAAACAAAGGTTTCTTCTTGTTATTAGAAGAACTGTAATTGAAGCTGTTAAAAAGTAAAGTGTGTATAGCTTCCTATCTTTCAAGAGAAGAATTAATTAAAAATATTTTCTATTTAAAGTGAAATATTGCTACTTAAAGTGAAATAAAAAACAAGATTTTGTCCTCCAGACAAGATTCGCATGCTTCAAGCTGCATTTCTGAGAATACCGTAATTCTTAATTAACAATTACGTTAGCGTTTCTGTTAAAAAAAATTTACCTCATTTTGATTTAAAAATTTTTGTATAAAATATCAGATCTTGATTCGGACATTATATACATATTTGTGTGTGTGTGTTTATTGGATACATTGCTCAAATATACTGTAACATTTTAAATATTTTCTAACAATGTTTTTCGTTTTTCATTACATTGTCAAGTTGACCACTAGTTATCTTAGAACAAACTGTTGAAAGAACAATTCGTTCTTTTAAGTTATTTTCTGAAATAAATTCCCGTGAGTGCACATTTATATCTTTTAAAAACTCCATAAGAAAATCCTTCCGATTACCTCACACTTTTATATATAGAATAATGAGAAAAATCAATTTACGTGAAAAAAATATAAAATTCCATTTTTAAAAAAGATCCAATTTATAAATGCATTGTACTGTTTGAAAAAAATATGACCACGGAATGGTAGATTTTAAATAAGAATCTTCCTCTATTTCCACTGTTTTCTATTTTGACTAAAAAAAGAATTTATTATTAATTATCCAACTCACAGTTACTAAAACCATTAAGTATATATATTCATATATAATCTGCCTCGTAGTTTATACTATGAAAGAAAGACGCCAATCTGTATGGCAATGTATTTGGTGTTGTGCCACACGTAGGCGTCATGCAGAAAAGGAAATAATCATGGGTGCAAAGCGACATAATTACGTAACGACAATGAGTGAACAGTCGCATTGTTTTCTGCGAAATGGAATTATAGATACGTTTCTTTGGCTATAATCGGATTTACCATTCGCCGACGCATTCGGAATATCGCAAAGCGCAACTGGCGGCGCGGTGTACTAAGCACTCAGTGCATCAGAAGCGAAATGGGAATGCGTTGAATGCAACAGACGCATACAGCCTCCGGTCCTACTGCGAAACGCATCGTTCGCATGCGTCTACCATGCGCGAATATTACGTGGAGAAGATATTCTTTTCTCAACTTCAAATTCCGTCAGGTTCAAAGGAACATTTTCTGTCAGTTTCTGTATATTTGAATGTAACTAGGATATTGCGGCGTATTATCCATATATCTGTGCATGTACTACCCACAGATTCCCATTACGGCGAAAGCAGGCAAGTAACAGAATTCCTTCCTTCACATTTCCCAGGATGTAACATTTTATAAAGTATAGAGAGATTTCTTAAAGTACACGTTTTGTAAGCAGCATTTCATCATACATCACATAGATGTTACTGGCAATTTAAAAATTCGCAGAAGAGTCACTTTTTATGTAATCTATGCATTTATTACAAAGTTTATTTTAAATGCTTGTTTTTTTACAAATAAAATAACATGGGTACAACTTTGGTTAGACAAATATTAATAGCACATAGGTAAAAAGAACGTCAAAAAAATTGTATGTATACCAAGAAAATACAGCGAGTAACAAATAATATTTTCCATTTGTATAAAATATATATCGTTAATCTTAATGCGCGCGATTGTTTAATATGGTAATACGTGAAGGTAAAATATTCTGTCTCTTCGCTTTTCCATACCTTTTCGCGCAAAAGATTTCTTCGTTATAAAATGTACCACTACATGGACATCAGCGAGCGTTGTTCAATTTGTGATGTATGCTACATTGATAGATAAATTGCTCTCTCTGCCATTCAAGCTGCAACGTATTATTATCATGTATATTTTAACGTAACCGTAATTAAAAAAATTATCGCGTACTTACAGTTCTGTTTGCTCTAGACTTAGACGACTCCGTATTTCCAGGTTGTCCCTTTTCATCTTCGAGGGCACTGATATTGCGAGGAGAGTATACGATCAAAACGCTCATTTCAAAATGAACGATTAGTAAATGTATACAAAGTACAAATTACCTATGCTCCTGTTTAAACTTTAAATCACGAGGGTATAACTCCGTTATAACAATCTTCTTATTATTTTCATTGAGAATTTTGGCGTGGAACTCCTCTTTACTTGTTTTCCTACTTAAAGACGATCTATTCTCTCTCGTGTACTGCTTATGCAAAGTGAATTTATTATAAAACCTAGGCTCCTGCGAATTATTCCGACAATTATAGCGATTCTCCTCGGTTTCGACATATGCAGTATTTGATTCGATATTCTCGACCGCTTGGGAGCTCAAAATATTGATTCGATTATGCAGCTCCGACAGTTCCTTCAAGTTCAGCGACTAGAAAGAAGAATCATTAACGAACCGACGCAAAAAATTACTTACTAATCGATTCCTTTGCATACCTGCAACCAACTCTCTGCGTCGAATGGGCTCTTCTCGATTTTCATAATATCTTCGAATCTCGTTTGTAATCTTTCGATATTTTCATTATGCCTTTTACGAAAAGCGTTCAAGCTACTGTCATATTTTTTCTTTAATAATGTCAATTTGTTCTGATATTCCTCCATTTGACACTATTGAATAGAAAAAAATATAGTTTTATTATTACCTGATGCGTTATAAAAGAGAAAAAAAGTTATATGTATATGTATATTTTATATATACGAGGGTTGTTTGAAAATCAACTTCCTGGGTTGGCTAGTAAAATAAAACAGAAAAAAAACAGAAAAAATATTTTATTACATACAAAAGTTATAAACACATATATATATGTACATATATCACTTTTCAATATAACTACCGGAAGTTGATTTCCAAACAGCTCTCATACATATATGTATAAACTTATGTACTTTAACTTTAGTTTGTAGATCGTTTTTTTCCTGCAACAAATAGGTAATGCATTCCTGAAGACTCTTTATTTTGTTATCTCTTAGTTTTACGTCATCCATCAGGTTCTTAATTTCTTGCAGTTTTTCTTCGTATTGGCTTTCAAGGAATCTTAACTTGTGTGCAGCGTTTTCAAAATTGTAATCTACTGCTTGAGCGACAGGATTTAATGTATCCTCATCTCGTTGACAAGACTAAAGGAAATTGCAAGCATTAGTGCAATTATATTAGATACCGAGATAGAGTTAATAACCATTTTAACAAAACGTTTCAACGAAAACAAATTTAATAAACCCTGTAATTTAATGAGCAATAAAATTTAATAAGCTCATTCACATGTACCTTATTAGCATATACTTTTTTCTGTTGTTTTTCTCTTTCAGTTTCGATTTCAGGAGTTTCTTTAATTGGACAACGTTGTTCAAACGTGTCCCTTGTCTCTTTATCATATTCCGTAATTTCAGTTCGAAGACGCAGTATTGTCTCGTAAATCTTTTTCGGAAGTGTGTACAGTGCATCCGTCAGAGATGATTTTATCGTGTCGGGAGGATATAACAATTGATCGTTAGTATTTCTTACAATCTCTATATCTGTCATCAGTGTCTCATTTCCGTGCGATAACGCTTGCAATCTGCTTTCGACGCTCGCATTGGAACTCCGATAACTCGCTATTTCGCTCTTTAGATAGTCCACTTTCGCCAACAGCCTCTCCTTATCCACGTCTAAGTCCGACAGGCTTGCGTGCAAGACATTTATCGTGGCCACGTTGTCACTTTCCCTCCTCAAAGATAATATTGTGTCGTTACTCTGAGCGAGTTTAACTTTAGCTTCCCTTAACTGATCGTGCAGCGATTGATTCTCCTCTCGCAGTTTCACGATATCGCTGTGCTTCTGCGTTATCATCTTGTCGTATTTAATGCTTCCGTGAGTCAGAGCCATTCTGTTCTTCTCGTCCTTACGTTCCAGCTCTGCTATGATCTCGGCGTTCTTGGAGATAGTCTCGTTTGCTTGTATAAGCATATTCGTAAGATCGTTATTCTTCATCTGCAGGTCGATCAATCTGTTGGATCGACAGGTCGACTTAAGAATGATGGATGAAGTATTGATAGAGATCAAAATAATAACAAAATTACTAACTTCTTTTTCATGTTCTCGGCATTATTCGTTTCCTCATTCAAAACATCGACGGTCTGTCTCAATTCGTTTATCTGCTGAGTTAACTTGTGCAACTGGTCCCTCTGTGCTCGCAGTTCTTCGCCTTGCGCTTCGTTCTCGATTTTTAACGTGTCGCACTCCTCGCGGTAAGAAAGATTATCGCTTTCCAATGCAGTCAGGTGGCCGTGTAATCTCTCGATTTTCGAATCCCTTTTACTTATTATAGCTTCCAATACTTTCTCCTTCTCCAACATCTTTTTCCTCATCTGTTCCTGAATCGCGCAGTCGCCCTCACCCCTTCGTAATACATGCTCTGCGACTTTTTGCTTTAATTCCGTAATCTCGAGGTCCTTCTTTTGCAGCTCCTGCTGCTGCCTCGTGAACTCTTTGATAATCTGCACGTGATGATCTCCGGCACCTTAATAAATTTTCATTATGTAACAACTGTGTCGTTTTAAAGAGGATATTCTAGCGTGATACCTTGAAGAACTGCGGATATTTCATGTATTTTGTCAATGGAACGTTTAATATGTGTTGCAAGGGCACGATCGATATCTTTGTACGAGATTACTTCATTCAACTCTACTTTCTCCGATTCTTCAGAACATGTTGTAGTAGTGTCAACATCATCTGACTGAACGTGAACGTTAACTAATTCTTTAGATGAATGACAGTCTTCATTACTCGATGTATGTGTGGAAACATCTTCTGTAATATTATTAAATTTGACACAAATCGGATTATTTATTGATATCAATTATTTCCCACATGCACTGTAACATCATTATTATATATCATTTATTTGCTTATTTAACGCGAAGTACAAAATTTGATATAAAATTAAAATTATTAATGGAAGAAATCTACATAAGCAAATGACAAAAAAAGATATGTAAAATTTTTAAAAATTTTCCAAAAATCATATATAAATAAGACAAGATTTAAACGGACATTGAAAAAAAAAATAGATAATATCTGAAATTTAATAAAACTTTAATAAAACTTTTAATAGAAGGGATTAAAGCGCTAATCTTTAGGTAGTTCGTGTTATCTCAAAAATTCAGGACGTGTATTGTTGTATTGCAACGGAGCAACTTATAATACGAAGAAAAATAGCAAATAAAATGTAATTCTCTCTTTCTTAAGAATCACTGATCCGAACTGTAATAACGCGGATTGTGATTTGACGTGAATGCAACGTCGGATTATTGGAACAACAATTGAGTCAAGAAAAGACGAAAAGATCCACGTCTCGGAATATACCTGCAGCGGGCTGAATCGATCCGTGTCCGGTATCAAAATCTGTGTTTGTAATTTCGCTGGCGGTCTCTTGGCTGTAACATGCCACATAAGCCTTTAAGTTATCTATCTCCCGCAGACGATTACGTCGTTCTAGTTTACACTCCTCCAACTCGGCTATGAACGCTTTTAAAGCGGACAACGCGCTCTGCACGTCTAAGCAAGTGTCGTGCTCGCACTTGGTGTAATCGCAAACGCCCTCGTACGCTAGCTTTGTCTCGTCGAAATTATTCAGACTACTTTTCAGCATGTTAGTTAGATTACCGACTTCCCGCTCCATGCAAACTAGCTGCATATTGCACTGCGAGATCTTGTCGTTTTTTGCCTGAATCTCATTTCTCAAGTTGGTCACTACACCATTCATCTCTACCTGATCGTGAAAATTATTAGTGGGAGAAATCTACATAAATAAATAACAAAAAGAGATATAAAATTTAAACGAAAAGAATTTTCCGAGAAAAAAAAAACATTACTTGTAAATGAAAAAAGATTTTCAAACGCGCTTACTATTATTATATGTCTACTTATACATTTTTCTGTAAGGACGATTTAAAATTTAGGATTATATAGGCAGACGGTAAACAAGTTCATTAACGTTAATCATTTTTACAACGATCTGATTTCTTTGGCTATTACTTTTTAGTCACTTGTTTTACATACTGCGAAGTAAAGAAAGTATTTTATTAAAAAGTTATCTCTACGTTCCTAAAATTCTCTTTTTTATTATTCAAAGAAGTAATTCTTTGCGATGACATATCTTCGTAATAATCGATAAATCTGCAATTCGTAAAACCCCTTTAATTATATTTACAGCGCTCTACCCTAATTATAAGTTAGGACAATGTAACGTCGCACCGGCATTCTCGAATAATTTATTTTCTATTATTAATTGAATCGACGTTAAAATTAATGGATTGCGATGTGACGCATGTAGCCAAATGACGCACCTCACGAGTATCAGCCGTAACAGACATTTGCTTTATCAACGTCAATAGTCGTTTTATTTCGTCTTCTCTGTCAGCCAACGTGCAACTTTGCTCGTGATATTGCTTCTGAAGCATATCACGTTCTCGCCAGACATTTTTCATCTGCTCTAAAGCGATACCGCAGCTCTCCGCCTCTCTTGATAAATGCTCCATTTCCTTCACCTTCCGCTAATTTATCACGCATGTTTATACATGTCAATTCATTAAACCAAATTCGGCTCTCTCTATATATACTGCGCGGCGTTTACTACAAACCGTGAGCGACTCGTTCTCCATGGAAAGCAATTCTGTCTCCTTAACTTCCATCCTAAGTTTCTGGACTTCCTGCGATTGGAAATAACAAACTTGACATTTTCTAGCTAACTCTGCCTTCAACTGATCCACTAGACACTCGAGAGAAGAAAGCTATACGGGAAAGACAATAAAGATGGATAAATAGCCGGTTGAAAAATAAATATATAATTCATATAAAATCGATTTCGATGCTATTACTTTTGTACTTAGATCTTCTATCTCGTCGTCGCGTCTGTCGCTCACTATTTGCAACTTTTCCTGCAAGGTCTAGAAACGATTCAAATGATTACACAAATTTTTAATTGAAATGGGAGTATATAAGTACCGATTTACATTAACGTTACGCCTCAGGATGTTTGAGTCCTCGTCCTTCTCTTTCAACAACGTTTGCAAATGCCTATTCATTTCCCGCAGCTCCTCCAGCTCGTCTTCCTTCATCTGAAAAGCGAACGCGGGTAAAATTCACCGGACGTACCCATTGTACGGGGACTTTAATCGAATCGACGGGTTCCGTACGCCAAGCTCGTTCTTCAGGACGATAATTTCCGAATCCTTTTGGATAATCACTCCCTTATGGCTTCTCTCGCAGACCTCGGAATCCGAGTTCATTCCCGACTCGCTTTCAGACGTGGACAAGCTTTCGCTAGTCCCGTAGTACTGACTGGAGGGCGAGTCGACGTTGGACTGCCTGTCGTAATCGTTATCCTTACATTCTTCCGTTTGCACACCCATCTCACGAACATCTTGCGCCGCTTGGGAAGACACATCAACGTACTCTATGACGCTCGTTTGCTCGTTGCGCTCTGCAAAATTTATCGCGGATCCTTTTAAGCTCGGCTCGAAGAGAATCCTTTTGTTAAACAAAACTGATCTCGCGCCTTTTAATTTCCGATAAATATTTAAAATAAACGGATACGCTTTTATAAGAATAATTTTGTATTTTGCAGCTTGAACCTTTTACCTCGTGTAGCTTTCACCTCGGTTAGTATATCGCAGGATGTTACGCGCGATACCAGATAAGTATTATTTTCCGATAATGGATTCGCGTTCAGATTATCTCTCAGAACGCGCGCATTAGTTAGCAGCGGATAGCCGCCTCTATCGCGTCGAAATCTACCAGGACGAAAGTATATCGACATATAAGCCTCTAAATGTTGCAAGGACGCGATCCTGCTTGCGTTGAATAATCTATGCTCCTCCCGAGAGGAGAGCGGTCTTATTATAGATCCAACTCTCATTTCTTCCGCCTTATCGGTCCCGACGGCAGCTCTGTCCTGCAAAACGGAGGACTATTACCATTCGACTCTGAAGGGGGAAGTTTTAATGCGCTCAGGAAGCTCACGAAATTCTCCAAGTGATCCCGTTGCTCCGGGGTGAGATTCAAGGATCTGTAACTCTGCAGTTCTCGCCGTGCAACGCGAAGCTCACGCTGAGCTTGAGCCGTAAGTGCTATCATGTTTTCCATTACCACGCTGAATGGTATCAGTTTCCCTGGCTGCACACAAAGAGAACCGAGATAACCGAGATTTTCCCACCGCCAATAACGGTCCAGATTTCAAAATCATTCGGCGAAAAATTTCTGAATCGTTTACGCAGCTATGCATAAAGTACGGTAAATCTTTTTTCGAAGTAAGCAGTGGCTCTCGGATCCTAAGGCATATTCCTTAAAAAAAAAAAAAGGAATATTCGCGTGGGAAACGAACCGTGGGTTTGTCATACTCGTTGAGCTCGCGGAAGTAGCGCGTGTTCTCCAAGATATTCGGGCTCCAAGCTCGAATATCCGTGCACGAATTGTACTGCTTCAGGCGACCCTCCGACCTTCTCTTCGGCAGGATGTAATCCCCGTAGGTCAAAGGTACACCACTGTTTGGCCTACCCGTCAAAAAAATGCGGGGCCCATGCTCGGCGTAAGACATTTTCCGGTGACACTCTCTCGCGATTCAATATTTACAAATTTCCCGTCGTTCCCTTCAATAAACGACTGTAAAGCGTCCAATTTTTGCGAACATCATGCCCCGTGCAAAGTTATAGATTTTGGTTTGCGCCCTACCATATTTTATTTACGTACCATAGTAACCGCGATGAGAGAAGGAGACGTCGCGATATTGGGCGCGATTCCGAGGGATGCTTTATGAGGAATTATGCGGGCGAACAATGAGATGGCTTAGAAAGTACAATAAAATATTTTTATTTCATAAGCTGCCATTAAAAAGAATTACAGCGTTGATAAGTATTTTCATCCTTATATTTTATTAGCTATATCTCTTATCTGTACTAAGAAATACCGCCTTAAAAATATATCTAATTTCATCTCACGAATGCTAATTTAGCACTGATATCTCTCCAAGTATAACAACTACGGCTCGATAAAGCACTTAGTACAGACGAATAAGTACTTCTTGCAAACGTGTCTAGTCTGTACTCTATTTGGTTAAGTACAAAAGTGATTCCTCGCTTCGAGCAATAAAATACGTACAGATTGAACTTAAACTGATCATCTTACATACTAATCCTTTAATTCATCCTCTCATTCAAGCACAGACATATACTTACACACATGCATGTATACACAGACTCTCTATTTCTTTTCGCATACCGTAAATGTCTTTCTCAAAAATTTTTCAAAAAGACATTTCTTTTTATATATTATACATGATCTATGACGCATGGACATTCGGCCTAAGATGAGAGCATCAAAATTAGAAAAAAATATATAAAGTACATCTTAGCGATTGCGGAATTGATAATGCGATTAATAATTTGGCAATGGAACGATATGGCTCGTTAAAAGTAGCGCTTATTGCGGAAGTCCAAGTGATAGATTTGCGATTACGAAAAAAATACACTCAATAGAAAAATATCTAGAATATTATAAATATATATATCTTTGTATATATTTATATATGTACATATCCTCTCGAATTAAGTAGAAAAAGTGGGCTTGAGCGTATATAAAAATGGACTCGTGTAAACTACGAAGGCAGTATAGATATCTTAGAAACGATATTTCGCTCCCTCTTCTTCCTTCTCTTCAATGGTGTAAGTATAATCGGAATGTAATATTGTCTAACATTATTAATTCCACTTCGACGAAGGCACGCAAAGATCGATATTTTACACACGTGAAAATACAATCGTACCTGACGTTTCCATCGATACTTACCGTCCTAAAAAGCATTACCCTTCAATTCTTAGTCCGCAATTGGATAACAGATAACATAGATAAAAATGAAATTAAAATTCGAAAACTTCAACAGTCTAAACATGCGGTGGAGTGGACGAAGTAGATACACGAATAGGCGTGTGGCTGCTTATAAGGGAACACTTCTTTTCTTTTTTATCATTCTTTAAAACTAGCTGGAATGATATATCATGTAAGGCCACTTTTGCTTTCGGAACGTTATTTATCAGGCAGCAAAATTCGTATATCGATTTTTTTTTTCGCGACAGTGTAGCCTAATACACGACGTCCCAGAGCAATGGACATCTGGTTACAAAGTATCGAAGTACACGCATTTTTCTTAACCCTAAAATTCGCGAAGCATCATCTCAAGGAGTATCAGTCACATGAAATTCATAATACTGTAGAAATTATTCCGTGATTATTTTTTCTCGTTTTCTTATGCTTGTACTTCGATACTTAACTGATCGTCCGTTGCTATTCTAAAGTTCGTAAATATGAGACACGTTACCCTACAGGTGCAGTACACCCTGATCATAATTTTGGTGATGATGGTGATGGTGGTAGTGATGGTGCTGAGTTGACGACGCCGAGGCATCGTCTTGTATTGTCATGCCTGTAAGATCGACGATCTCGTCCGCCTCTTCATCACTACCGGCGCTCTGCGTGGATTGACGACTTCCTGACGACAACTGGCTGTTACGTGAGAATGAACCACGGCGAGGTGCTGTTAACGCTGCCCTCTGATTCGCTGGCTTAACAGTTATGATGAGATTGGAGGAATTCGCTATCATCATATCCGTCACCTGCTCCGTGCACAAATAAGCATTAAAAAAAGGACAGAACAAAGAAGAAGAGTAAGTATTCTGCTAACTTATATAGGATAATTTTTCGTTATTGCAAAGAAAATGATTTCAACTGTTATTTTATTAAAAGATTGTAATGTGATGCAATTGAATATATTATATGCATTTATTGAAAATATATTACTGAAATCAAATCAATAATTATTATTTTCTAAGTCTGCTTTTATACAATTATAATTGTCATATCAATATTTTGTAATTTAATGACTCAATAAATTATTTTTGTAAAACCATCATCACTCACCTGATCGAGCGTTTTGCCCGCAACTTCTATCCCGTTCACTTCTAGAACTTCATCATTCACGGCTAGAAGCCCTGTGCTCTCTGCTAAGCCACCTGGTACCAATCTACTGATAAACACACCTGGAACTTTCTCAATTCCCCCACCAGCGGACGGCGGCAATATGCGAAAGCTTTCACCATCTTTGATATAAAATCCTAAGGGTTTATCGGATCCGTGTTTCAATAGGCGCACACGTCGACAGGTCTCTGGCAGTATGTCAACATCAATAATTGCGGATACCTGACAGGAAGTGTAAATAAATAGATCGTCTGATAAAATCACACGTTGAAAAATGAACAACGAAGCGCACACTTACCTGCCTAAAATCATGTGGATTTGAAATAACTATAGATTTGGGCTTTCCTGGAGTGCCACCCAAGATACTGGATATCAAATTTTTAGGCTTCATCGTACCATATCCATTGTCCCATGCTCCGTCGCCTGCCGTAACAACAGGTAATTAAATTGAATAAATACAAAATATACAAATATACTGTACCGAAACACAAGACAATGTAATAATTATGCAGTAGATCTCTCATCTTGAAATTCGATTAAATTAGGCTTTTTTATTTATTTTGACGCGTTTTTGCATGAAACGAAAGAATCTGGCAGAAATAAGTATCGCTCTGTCTCACGAGACATTATTAATCGTTAAAATTAATGACTATTCAGATTAGGAAATCTGTCATATCGATGAAACGTAGTCACATGAACATGCTCCGTGGCCACATGCGAAAAATACGCGAATTTGAAACATGTGCATACTTATAATGAATCACTTAGGTCTCAATATATGTATTAAATCTTGAAATGAATATATGTATTAAAGGTAATTACTTAATATAGGGAAATAATGTATATCGAGAGGTCAGTCATCGCAGGTGACTCCCCTATTCTAAATAATTATCCAAAATTTAATAGATTATATTGAAATCTCTAATATCCATTTTTATCAACACAGATTAACTCTAATCTCAGTTTACCCTACTTTTTATCCTTTTCTAATTCTTGGAACTAGAAAGAAATAAAAAGTAAGGTGAAACGAGATTACAGTTAATCTAAATTAGAAGAAATAGATATAAGTGATTCATTATAAGTATACACAGACACATACACACATGTTTCAAATTCCTGCACCTTTCGTATATGCATATGACCACGGAGCATGCGCACGTGACCACGGAGCATGTCATGTCGCTACGTTTCGTCGGTATGACAGGATTCCTAACCTGAATAGTCGTCATTGAACAATTAATATCTCGCTTCGCGTCACTTATTTCTGCCAGATTCTTTAGTTTCGTGTAAAAACGCGTCGAAAGAGCCGAAGTAGATCGATTTTCGAAGCGTGGGAGCTAAAGCTGTACAATTATCGAAAACGTAAGGAGTCTTACCTTTCCTATGTATAAAAATTCTGAGCAGACACTTGGCATTCGCTAGAGCCCTAGCCAGATTGTTATCATTATTGATGGGAAGTAGATCACCATCTGTATCCGTGTACCAGATTGAAAAATTGAAATCTGCCCCCAGGTCGTGCCGTTCCGCCAATAACTTCCCGAAGTCTTCGTAGCTCATAGGCTCGTTACGATTCATAGAGAATCTGATAATGTCGGCGTCAAACTGCAAAACAATTTCAAATAATGCGCAGTCCTGCGAATATCATTCCCATTATATCTACAACTGGCGGCGCGACGCGCGCACATACTTTGCTCTTCACGGCGACGATGCCGTTGTCCACCTTATCCTGCTTCTTAGACATCCTCGGAGCTGCTTTCACCCAACGACGTTATCACTACTTCGACTGACTCAACTAGCCTACGAGGAGGGTACGAAGACGTGCATACCGAACAGTGATGGCGTGCACAGTGCATTTCGGCTACGATCACGGTGTCACCCTATATACTGTGGATGCGGGTCGGAATTTAGCCATTCGAATCTGAGGCTGTTTAGAATCCTAAAAAAAACAAAATTTATAAAATAAAACTTAATATGAAATTAAATTTATCTGATTAATCGAATTCTAATCGTAAAGCTGCTAGAGATATTTGATGACAACTAGGGATTTTTAATAACCTTATGAACAGTCGGTATCCGTAGTCATCTGATGGCATGTGACGTGATTACTGATTGGTTGCAAATCCATTGCTATTTCCTGGACATCATTGAATTGCTTGTTTCGTTTCTGTCTTATTGATGATCATATGTCAGTGTATTTGCGCTGCCCGGCGTTGTGTCCATAGTTATATTTCGTTGAATTTCCTGTAAGAATTATAATGGAAAAGGACAAGATAAATGTAAGCCAAAGAGATGAGTGAATAATAATTATAAACTATTAGTGAAACATAAAAACAAACTTCATATTTATATATTTATACTTATGTATTGCATTTAATATATTGCGATTATCGAATTTATAATGTACACAAACAAATCAATGTAAATTTTGTGCAGACGGGGGATCAGGATCCAACGAGTATTATTAATATGATAAAAGATTTGCGTTCTGGAGCTGAGTCTTACCGCAAAAGCGTCGGAGTACCGGTACGCTTCTCAGGAACTGGCTACATATCTTCGAAATTCAATGATAGTTCGGACGACATTGTTTCACCCAAACGGCCAAGAATAGACGAATCTGACACATCTATCAACAGTAAGACTCAATCTGACTCTGTCCCAGGTAGTCCTTGGGAATGGCGACGTATGAAAGGAGAGGTAAAAATATAATACGAACATGAGAAAGAATGAGATTCAAATAAATCTGGAAAACAAATTTTGAAAGATACATTTCTGTGCAGGTTATATCGTTAAAGACCAGGCTAATGCATCAAGAGGCAACTATGCAACAACTACACAATGTACGTAGACAGATGGAGGAAGTCTTCGAAAAAGAGAAAGGTCTCTTGCAAGTTCAGGTGGAGCAGAATAAACAAACTATTCAACAACTAGAAGTCCGACTTGACGTTGCACGCCGGACGATCCAGGATGCAAGGGAGATACATGATACTGCAGAGGAAAAATGGATTCAAGTAAATATTTTTTTTTATATTGATTAATTATATTTCCATTGAATCAATCATGACGCTCTGTATTTAATTAGGAAAGAAACAATTTAGAAAGGAAAGTAACATCTTTATTAAACGAAAATGCAAAATTATCCGAGAATTTAAGAAATGCTTCCGCAAACGAAAAATCTCCTCCTCCTAAGGATATCAGTGAGTCGAGTGAATTGCAAATGAAACTGGAAGCTGCGGAGGCTAGAGCAGCAATGCTCGAGGAGAGAATAAAGGAATATCTCAAGACGCAACAGGATTATGAATTGCAGAATGTGGAATTACAGAATATGACAATGAAATTGGAAAAACTCGAGTCGGAAAGGGCACTGTGGGAAGAGGGCAAGCTATTAGTAGGAAGAGCCGCGAGAGCGAACGACCTTGAGAAAGAATTGAATACGGCAAAAAAGGCAATTGCAGTGCTAAAAGAGTCAGTCAAGGAAAAATTACTTTTAGAAGAACAAATGGCCAACATGACAAAAAGGTACGTTTGACGCGTTTAAGATAAAATGTGCTTAAATAATAATGCGCAATGTGTTACAGACTAGAGCATACTGAAAAAGTAGAGCAACAAGTGGCAGTGTTAGAGGCGAAGCGAACCGAGCTTGCACTCCGCTTACAGGAGTATGAAACGATTGGCATTGCTGGCGGACCAGCGGCAATGAAGCGAGAGTTGAATAGACTTCAACAAGCTGAAGTGGATCTAAGAGCGGAGGAGGGCCAGCTCAGATCGAAATTGGACGCTGTTCTGCGAGAATCACAGAATTTATCAAAGAACTACGAGGAAACGAAGAAGCTGGCTACTGATACGACATTGTCGAAAGAGAAACTGAGCAAGCTCGTGAATAGATTGCAGAAGAAGATGATCCTCGTCACGAGAGAGAGGGATAGTTACAGACAGCAATTAGATTTATACGAGAAGGAAATAACGGTGGATGGCAACAATGCGATGACTGAAAGAATACCGGCTTTGGAACGCGTTATAGACGGATATAGGTATACCTTTATATACTAACATATATATTGCAAATTTTCAGTTAAATTATTTCATGAAAAAAAAATATTCGCAATTTTCTTAGGGACTTGGTCTGCAAATTGGAAGCGGATCTTCAAGCGACTGAGACTAACTCCGAAAAGAATGAATGCAATAAACTAAGAGCAGAGATCGAGCAGTTGAGAGGCGAGCTTGAACATCGTGCGTTAAAGGGCGATTTCAATTGCCACGCTCGAATTCTGCACTTCACGATGAATCCTGCAGCGATAGCGGAGAAGCAAGCCGAGGAAAAACAAGCGGCTCTGTTACGAGAACTGGAGGAACTTCGTGCCAAGGTGGCATCGGGAAATTATGGAGCGACAGTTTCGTCGTTGCAAATGCAAGGTGAATAGATATATTAAAGCATAATCTTATTTTCTATACTCTTCTGTGCAGAACAATATATCTTTGTTTTTCGTTTAATGTAGAAATCGCGGAGTTGAAGCAAACGCATGAAATAAAGATAACACGTTTGAAAGAGGCTTTCAAGGCATCTTCGCAAGAATATCGCCAAGCGTGCTACCAGCTGTTCGGTTGGAGAGTGGACCGAACAAAAGAGGGCTGTTACAAGTTATCGAGTCAATACGCAGAGTCACCAGACGATTTCTTGTTTTTCCGCGTAGGTGAAGAGGGTGTAGATATGTTGGAGACCACCTTCTCCGCGAATCTAGGCAACTTGATCGACCAATACTTACAGGGACAGCATAGTGTTCCAATGTTTCTCAATGCTATACAATCCGAACTATTCAGTCAGCAAACAGTAACAAATGTCATAACATAATGTTGTTTCATGTTGTATGAATAAAACTGACTTTCTTAATTATTAAGTATCTCCAGGTTTCAAAAAACGATGGATAATAAATATATAATAGATAATAAATTTCTATAATTTTAATTATACAAAAAGAGCTTTATTTGCACATTTTTTAGTAACCATTTAATTTAACATTAATTGCTTATCTATAAATGATATAATTTTCACGATCGCCGATATATTTATTTCAAATCTATTCTATCTGATGCTGATAAGATATATCTTCTTTATCTTCAGTTATTATGAGCAGTATCTGCTATATTCAGAATTTCTTGAGATTTTGACATATTTAATTATAATATATGTATTAATCACCAGAAAATGTAATAAAATTATATTTTCTATTTAAAATATTTTGGAACTAAATGTTAATATAAAAACATTGTATTATTCGATATAATAAATGTCCCTCTCTAGAGTAAAAATCCATTCTATAAAATAATTATAAAAATATTTAAAATGTTTAAAAATATCTTAAAATTAGCAATAATTTTAAGATATTTAATAATTTTTTAAAAATATTAGAAACATGCAAATGTTGAAGTCACGAGAGATGTTCCTTCTTTTCATCTTACACAATATAAAAAATTGTGTTAAATATGTGTTTCTAAACAAAGTTATCGAAATTCAATATAATTCAATATAATCGAAATTCTATATAAATAGATTCAAGTTTTGGTCTTCATTTGATATGCTCCTTATCATCGATTTTAAAGTATATTTAAAGTATAAGGTTCGATCCTTATCTGTTCATGATTCTTTGATGAAATCGAGAAGATTCACCAAACTCTTATCACGCATAAAAATCCTATAAGAGGACGTCGAAGTTGAAAATCGCGTCAGGCCATCGGCGACCGTCCCCCGGGAGACGTTACGGTCTCAGACACGCTCGTACGTGCTTAGAAAAGGGAGACCTGTCCCAGAAGAGCGATTCCCATTGCTTTATTCGGCGAAGGAGCCATGATGGTGGGCTTCATTAATGAGTAAGCTACTATACCTTCGCCAACTATATGTGAACAAATGCGCACTCACACATTCCTAAAATTTAACGTTTGTCTACGTGTAAATATGTGTGTATCTAGGTGACCAAAAGCATTTCGTGGTAACGAAAAGGAAGAGAGACAGACAGAGAGAAGGCGAGGGGAGAAGAGAACGGTCGTCTGTGCTGGAGCTGACGACGGGAACTCGATATAACGGTGCCAGCTGCGAAGGGACTCGAGTCGACGGGAACTCCCGAGCTGAAACTCCATTATCCTTAATTATAATCGCGTTTAATCGCAAACTCATCCTGCGCTCTCCCTCGCATACGTGCCACCCTCGCGCCTCGCAGACCCTCCTTCGTCCTCGTCCTCGTCCTCGTCCTCGTTCTCGTCTATGTTGCACCTCGCCTCATACCACCAGCCGCTGCTGGTTATCAATCCGGAATCAACGCGAGGGTCTTTCTCTACAGCGGGGATGGAGCTGCCGGATGGATCGGCCGAAGAAGAAGATTATCTGTTAACGTGTCACACCAAAAGAGGATGAGAGAGAGAGAGAGAGAGGCTTGCAGTCGTCCTTCCCCGGATCGGCCACATGTACAAAGCGCAGCAGATGCATTGACGGCGATGGTTTAAGTGCCCCGGGGGTGCCACCGGGAAATATCGACGTTGGACCGGGGGCCACGTGCAGGTGTATGATTAATGCCGCGGCGCTGCAACGCACGCCGCAGAGATATCGCATGCGGAAATTGATTCTAATGAGGCCTCACGCGAGAGGGCTATCCACTGGCGGCCGGTGATCGTTTCCATCGGTGTGAAACCCGCTTGTCCCGCTTTGATCTCGCCTGGGGCTAACTTTGATCAGACATTATTTACACGAGAGCGCCGGTACACCATATAGAGCGTCGCGGTTTCGGGTCGCTCGCCCCGAAAGCGCCCGGCGGCTTTCCGAATGGAACGTCTACTTCTTTCGAGTAGATGAGAGACACACCGAGCTCTCCCGATCTGCCGGGTTCAAAGCGATCTTTTCGGCATACGAAAGTACTTTCTGTTTTCCGCTTAAGCGCACGTTAAAAAGCGACAACGGTTATTCGACTGCAGAGGTGAAACGCGACGATTGTGGAGATCTGTCTGCATTAAAACTTCAATTGCAAAATGTACTCTGCAAAGTAACTTCAATTGTCGTTTTTGTCTATTACCAAGTTAACAGAGAAGCCACTTGGCTGTTCTTCGGCAGTACTCGGCACTCCTCAAAATTCTATCGGTTTAACCGCGGTTTCCGGTTTCCGATCAATCGGAGATAATCTTTTTAATTTTACGCAAATTTCATTTATTCCATCCCTGATCGATCTTCCGAATCGCGTAAATCTTGCTCGGCGAGCTCGACGACGGTCTAGAACAAGTTTCGCGCGATGATCTCTCGGTCCCGGCGCATCGTCTCGGCAGATCGTCTCAAGATCGTCTCTCGCCGCGCAAAAAGGATACGTACCGCGTACGGATCCGTCATCGGGATCGCGGCGGGAAGATACCGCGGAGAAAGATAATCAATCGGGGTGCAGGGTAAACCGGTATCTTATCAAAGTTGGCCCATCTTCGCGAAACTTGCTTGCGTCCTCGTCTCCCAGGACGCCGGGGGAGTGATGGGGCTCACGCGAGTACGAGAGAGCGTCCTCGCCTATCCGAGGATGGGACAGATCGTATGTGTAACGTGCACGGGACGCGGAGGACGAGGAGAAACAGAGGGCAAAGAGGAGAACGGGCGAGACGCGGAAGAAGGGATACCGGTAGACTCCGCGCTAACTTTCGCGTCCGTGTGCTCGCGGCACCGCCAGAAGGAACTTTGTCGATCAGAGTTGCGAAGGAGATTCCCAGTTATATCGGCAGTGCCACCCTGTAGATACCTCCGGAGGTACGGTCATAGACCTCGAAAGGGTTGAATACGTCAGCGGGGATAATGCGAGGTTGTTCCCGCCGCGGGCTTACTCTCGCGTTCTTCCATTTCGGAATCATTCCTGACGATTTGATTTGTTTCCTCCGATACGACTCGATTAATCTCTTAACTACTAATTACTTGGAAGAAATAGCAACTTCTACCAAACTTGGCCGTTTTGAGATTACAATTAATTTCGCTGTGACGACTATTCGTGACTGCAGCAGAAATTTTCGCTGTAAATTTCATGTAAAATCTAATTACCATCCTACAAAATAGTAATTTGCGAGAATTAACTTATAAAACATTATTATTGTTAAAAACTAGGAGTGATAAAAGAAAGAAATTTCTTTATAAAGCATAGAACAATGCGTGGAAATACGCTAAAGTAATTTTAACAGGGGCAGGTAAAAAGAAAAATATCATATTTAATTTTAAAAAAAGTATAAAGAAGGATATACTCAGTATAATTGATTACGCTGTCATAATTCATCTTTCTAACGTATTTAGGATACACGAGGCTTTTTATAGCGGAATGGTATTTTCAACATCGCGCGACACTGAAGAACTTCGAGATGATCGCTTAAGACTCAGTGAGAAAGCTGAAGAGACGGAGGATGCGAACGCGAAGTAGGTCACAGAAGGATAATTATCTATTTCTCGGCTCTATTACACCTAAAGTACCGGCTAAAGAGGAAAAAGCTAGTAAGGAGCGCGAGGCAGGTACGAGTAGGCAGCAAATCACTTTAATTTTCAAAATCGTTATAGCAATAACCCCGTTGAAACTTTTCAGCTGTACTCGCGTGTGCTTTTAAGCAGCTGCACAAATTGTGCGAAAGATATTTTCGCCCGTGTTATAACGTTTATACAAGCTTAATAATATTTGTCTTTTTTTTTTAAGCGCGCTTCACTTTTTCTGTTAAGGCTTTAACTGAAGCAAGAGATATGCGCAGCATGCGCAAAACAGATGTTGCTGTAATTTAGATTTTTAATTAACAAGTCGCACAATTTGAGCTTCTATTTCTAGATTCTTATCCCGGGTAGCAAATTTAATTTCGAAGCCTTTGGAGAATCTGAAATTACGATTAATCGCCCGGATTCGCCGGAATAGGGAAACCGCCGCGAGTGACGCGTAGGTGGGAAATTTCACCTCCGCGAATTTCGCTTCATTCGGCCTTTCATCCCCGGCTGCGAACGAGCACACGAGAGCCGTAACGAAGAAATATTAGCGCTAAGCTGGCGAATGAATACGAATCCGCACTTTAAATCTTGGAGAGGTCGGACGACGGACGGATGGGGTCAGGGACCGAAATAAAAGCTGACGCTCGGCTCAGGCCAGGAGGGGGATGGTCAGAGGGTTGTAATTATCTGTTTCTCGGCTCCATTACACCTGAAGGACGAGGCGGACGCCGCGCCGCCACCACCGCCAC
>VBVQ01001348.1:0-35849 GCA_011636635.1 Tetramorium simillimum
TTCTAAACTTTCTAATTTAAATAAGAATTAGAATAACATTGTTATTTAAATTTTTTTAAATGTAATATCGAGATATTGTCAGGCGGTACAAATTAAGTTATAACAATAATTATTAACAATAGAATACTGCAATGTGCTTTTATATTAATATTTCAGTTACATCTGAATCTTATGTCAATCTTCTTTTATATTATGCTTTTTTATGTTAAAGTCAATGGTATATCTGTTAAAGCCTCTAATATATTATTTTAAAAACTTATATCTACCTAAAAAAAAAAAGATAGTAGGGTTCGATGACATTTAAAAAGTAAGACTGCAGTCGGTATTTTGGTTGGTTACAAAAAAATTTTGGGGAGCCAATCACAGTCAAAAGTTTTAATATGATAGGCTTTTGGAGAACCTTTTAAAAATATTCAATTGATCTTCTCTGGTGCTGATTGTTAGGCAGCACTATACAAGATCTACTTATTAGAACTAGGAAAGGCAGCACTCAGAAGACCTTAATTTCAGTGGACACTGGACAGTTTAAAATAGTGCAGTGCAGTGCAGACTGTGCTGTAAACAGAGGTTAATCGACATAACAGATATGTGTTTTATTTATTCTTTTGTTTTTATCCTTTAACCTTAAAGAATGGTACATATATATACCGTTTTGCATATACCACCATTCTAATAAATTGTAAATAAGACCCAGGTAGAACAAGAAGTCACAAAGATGTCAAATTGACATCAAAATGATTTCAAAATATCATTATTATGTCATTTTATTGCTGCTTTAGCGTTAGTTTGATGTCAATATGATGTCATTATAATTTTTGTTCTACCTGGGGATGTAAGATGGACGAGTCGGGCTATTTCAATCACAGGTAGCATATGGTTTATATACGTTTCATGTATATTTCCTAAATGTATTTAAAATATTAGAAACGTTTAGGAAACGTATAAAAAACCAGCACATGCTACTAAGTATTCCTAAAATGTCAACGAGATCTATAAAGAAGTTTCTCCCTGAAAATTATGTGGGATGGTCGGGATTTGAACTCTCCCTTCCGTTACTAATCACTCGCGTTAGCACGGAGCCACGCGTTATCCCGAGCACGAGATATCTAATTGTAAGCTTTAGGCTTAACTTCTGCACGCTATTCCGACTCGCTCACGTCTTCGCGATGCGGAGCCGAATTACCGATTTTAGGGCCTTCGTCTTTCCACGACACTGATATTTTCGTATTCGATTGCTGTATCCTGCTGTATTTACATCATCCCAGCTAAAAGCATTAATTACTTACTTGACCAATTATTTGATAAAATCGATTTATAATCATAGATTTTACAGAATATATACAGTATAAGTTGTTATTAATATCAAATAACATTCTGATATATGATGCATACATTTATATATGTCATAGTCAGATTCATAGTCAAAATCTATCTTTTTATAAATTGTCTAGGTGTTTTATAAAGTGCAGCCATATTGTCAAATCAATGATTAAATATGAAATATCTTACAATCTAGATAAGAATTTTAGTCTTTTTATAAAACGCTAATAAGCAATTCGCTACATTGTCAAATGCAACAATGTATATATTGTTGTAGATTCTAGCTGATTCATATCAGCCGTTTTATTAACGGCACGTGCTTTTACCGACGTTCCAGGCAATGTTTACGTTGAATTTCTGTGGCTGTGGTATTTATTAATAATTATTTTATTACTTACTTATACTCTCTCTTTTACTTTATATTTATTTTATTATTTAAGTACTTATACTTTTAATTTAATATTATTTTTGTTTTTCATGCTTATTTTTTTATTATTCTTAGAACATTATTTTAAAAAATTTTATTCGTGTTATTTCTTACGAAATTTCAATTATAATAAATGTGTCTGTACAAGTTTGACATTTTTTAAATTTAAAAATAACATATGACAAAGTTCAGTGTGCGATATATGTGCATGAATACATGTCGCGTACGCGATCTGTTCTTTGTATCATATTTTAGTTTTCGTGAGTCTGATTTGTAAAATACACTTGCGCGTAGAGGTCGACGAAAAAGCCTGATAACAGAAAAAAGTGAATTATGTTATTATATTCCATTTTATATATTTGCAAATATATTTCATGACTTTACAATCATTTATATATATTAATCTGTTATCTCTTTTTTATTAGATTAGAATATTTAAAATATTTTTTTTACACGAATGAGTTTATATACGAATTAAACGATTCTGTAATATTCCTATCGAAAGATTTATTAAAACTGTGCGTAACAGCATAACCACATTAGTTTCATTATTTATTATAGCTATCAAAATTAGAAATAAATGCATTATTAATGTATTCTATTTGTTTTCATAAAATAAGATAAAACTAACAATAATTCTCTATCACTTTTACAAAAAGATATCTAATCTATTTAATTTTTGTATTTGTATATTTATATTTAGGTAATTAATAATTTTTTTACTTTAAAATATATCTATCTAATTTATTTGTTTCTTATCTTTAATTGTATATCTGTTTTATAAGCTTATTCGGAATAATGCGTGACTTCGTGTTAATATGAATGATTGGTAACGGAAGAGTTCAAATTCTGGCCGTTCCATTCCATATATATCTTATTTTCGGGAAATGGGAAATCACAGAGGATATATTTATAATCTAGATTGACATTAGAGACTGAAATAGGCCTACTCGCCCATCTTATACTAACTTATTTGTACGAAGAACTTATTTATACGAATTTAATCCTGAGAATGAGAAAAAAGTTATATTTGAAATTACATTTTAATATATAATTCAATTAATACATACATATATTTTTAAGTTTTAACTTCTTCACTTTAAATTTAACTAATTGAATTTAAGTTACCAATTTTAATTATACACTGGGAAAATAATTATAAGATAATAAAGCTACCACGTCGTGATGCGCACTAATTACTTGTCATCGAGAATCAATGGATTTATTGTGAAATATCGCCCGTATAATTAATATTATCATCATAATCTTGCTATCAATAAAGTAGCTTATCGATCACAATGTCTATGAATATTTTTAATTGAGAGAAGCTATTTTAACAGGACAATATTATACTTTGTGTAATATGTAGTACGCTGATACAGTAATAAATTAAAAAAAATAGATAAATAAATGCGAGATGTAGAATATAATATAGATACGAAACAATGCGCCACTATTCAGATTTCAGAATTAATCTATTGAATTTTATAACAATAATCCCGGGAAAAAGGATCGAATTATTTATTTTTAATAAATAAAAGCTCGACAGTAAAAGGTTCAATATCAACAATTTAGTTACACGCGAGCCGATAAAAAATTGCATGAACCTCCAACTGCGAGAAGCGGCAGGTTGGACGGATTAATGAGTCCGTATATCCCAAGATACTTCTAGGACGGTTTTAGAGAGTGCGCTGACTAATGCGGCAATGTCATAAATTATATCAATGCGGGATGGTTTATTTTTCTTTTTTTTCTTATATGACCGTGGCGAAATCCGTGGTGAGATAACTCACTGCATTAACATACTATATTACATAAAATATAACATTATCCTATTAAAACAGCTCCTCTCATTGTCAATTAAAAATTTTGATAGATGTTGTGCCCGATAAGCTGCTTTATTAATAGGAAAATTATGATGGTAATATTAATTATGCGGGCGATATTTCACTATAAGCCCATTGATCCTCGATGACAAATAAATTAATGCGCATCACGACGTGGTAGCTTTATCTTTTATATGTACATATACACACACACGTACACACATTGGATGCTGTATGTGTGTGTATGTGTGTGGCAAAAGACGAATGTTTCGGTTCGTCGCGCGACAAAAGTGGTCGAGTACCCCAAAGAAAGAGAGCCGTGGTCCACCTACTAGATTGGCACGATTCTTCTTTCCATCGTCTACGGTCACCCGCGACGATTTCAATCGAAAGATCACGACCCGTTTTCGCGACGATTGCTTCTGTTCATGATGCCGGTGACAGCGCGAATGGATACCGCGGCATTCAGTTGACTCCAAGCTTCATAGGAGAACGGAGTTAGAGCGTGATGAGAATTGTTAATGGTGATGAACTTGGCGACGAATATGCAATTACGGAGACAGTCAGAAAATAAACGAGATTCTTATAAAAGGCGTCTAATAGAAATGTCGAGGTAACAAAGTTTACTTGGTTTCACAATTGGATAAAAAGAAAAAACTGATTATTAAAGCTTCAATCACGGTATTAATCAAAAATACAAAATGCTAAGATTACTATTAAAGTTTTAAGTGACATTCCGCTTTGGTTCACTCGTCACAGTTCCAATGACAAACGGGAATACGCGAATACGATTAAAGCGAAATCAGAGAGCCCGCCAGTCGAGCTTCACGCCGTAATTTTCCGGCGAAGAGAAACGAGCGACGGTGCGAAGACTGATGCGTTGAACTACGAGAGCCTGTGAATACTCCTGGGAAAGGACATCGCGTAGGATTCGACAGGACCGATTGGCGGCCGGTCATCCAGATCTCGATTCTTCGGTCGTCCGCGTTCTTCTTCCTCGGTTCGTCGCCGGTAACGATTTCAATCTCGGGATCGTGACCCGGTTCCATGTTAACTCGATCGCGACCGCGACCGCGGAGACACGTGGACCCAGTTGGCAGCATAATCAATGGCTGCATTTCGTCTTTTCCTACGACAGCCGGAATGCCGATAACGGCGTCGTTCACGCTGCCGGCGTCTCAAAGCTGCTGTTGATTTAAATTTACGCTACAAACTTTCTCACTTCTCGACATGGAAATATATTATTAGCAAAATGAAAGTATAGTTATATCAGACTCTAATGGGCTTTTATTTAAGCAATTAAAAATATACGAAATTATGTAGTAATATAAGATACTAATAAATTTTAAAATCTGATATATTAACTAATATATTTGAAAATTCGCGACTAGCTCGTCGGAATCAGGGTTTGCGAGAAGATTCAGAGACACGAGACGTATTGTTTAGCAATTAGCAAACAATTAACAATGTTTATTGTATCAAAAAAATATAGAAATTAACTACATGAAATAATTACGGAAAATAAATACGGGTACTCGGCAAAGTGCAGATCGAAGTCGCGGCGGAGTAACGCGAAACGCGAAACGTGTCGATTGCGGTACGATACAATATAATCGCGGTACGATCAGAAATCGAGTGTCTCTGAATATCCTACCTCGTTGTTCTTACATTTCGGAACCGAAAGGGTCGTACCGTTACCAAGAACGGTAGAATTGGACGGAGACAGGGAACTCCCTCTACCTCAGATTTCTCTTCGCTCTTTAGATAGGGAAGCGAGTCGCGGATGCACTCGAGATGAGTGCCGGTTCAGCAGAAAATCGGCCTTTTTACATGTCTTCGGGATAGTTTGAAGAATTATGTGGTGGGGGATTATCACTGGTGGTTGCGAACACTCAGTAACGCATACGGATTGAAGCGAAATTACGGGGTATGAACATCGCAAAGTCAATTTCGCGATTTTCGGAAGCGTTTGTTGCAGATTTTGTTCGGTATAATGTATGAACATACATACGTATTGTTACATATTAAAATCTGACATATTTATAATATATTAAGTTATTTACAATTTGGGGATGACGCGTGGCTTTGTGCTAATGCGAGTAATTAGTACAGATATATCGAAAGGGTCTCGAATTCAAATCCCGTTCCCCATCCTACATATAATTTTCAGCGAGAGGTCACAGAGGATCTTTCAAGATCTAAGTGACATTAGGGATTGAAATAGCCCTACTCGCCCATCTTACATTTATTTACGATTTATTGCAATTGTGGTATAAGTATGTAAATCAACGGTTGCTTAAACACTTGATCGCCGAAAAGAATTGTTTTATAAAACAAAAGTGAAAAGTCCGAATTTCATGTCTTTGTGTACTGTACACGAAAATATAATCCCATAAATATTTAAAAATATACTCAACATTTAATGTTTGCCATAGACATCATCATCTTTACTGATATTTTTGACGAAATGCAAAATCACGATCGTGGCCAAAACTTACATTTATGAGAATCTGAAAAAAGTACAACGTCCGTTTTTGTTGTTAAATGTCGCGATTGAAATCTCGGCGGTATCCTCTAAAAGGATGAAGCCTTTTAATATTCGATTCAAGGATGTTTAATAATGTTCAGCATTGTAGTTTGTAGTGTGTATTTACAAGTTTCTGCGTTATATGTATAAAAAATATATCATACAATTTTTATAAAACAATTATTATTTAAAGTGACAGTTTTATTAATATTTCATCCGCGAATTAATTCGTGTGTGGCGTCAAAGAGATACGAGAGTCCTCGCTGAATTCACGCGTGGATTCCCTTTTCGCGAGAAATGATACGCCTCGATGAGCCGTCGCTTTGAATCGCCCTGCGCACACACGGAAGGAGAGAACCCGTGGCGAAGAATACGCCAGCAACCGTCATCACCGTCCCTTATCCAGTATAGAACGCGTTAACGAGCATTACACGTAGAGTGACACCGACCATTCCGGAACGTCGCGTTTTGCATTTCGCGTTTGCGAAAGGAGCGTTCCCGGGACGAGAATATGTTTCAAGTATTCATAAAGGCGGCTCGTTAATTACGCCCGACGTCTTAAAGTAATTAACTCCAATGGGCCCGGGATCTGCCCCGGGTCGCGACAGTTCCCATGGTCGGTTAATGTAATTCCAGTTCGTCCTCTGATTCCCGCTGCCCCTTGCGCAATTACGAGAGAGCGCCCCTTCTGGCGATTTTCCTTTTCTACTCCTCATGGATTCAATGCGATATTCTTGTTAGCCCAACCCGAACGAGCGGATTGGTTTGAATATAATAAGGATTTGTCCTTTACGTATATTGCATCGTCCGTGAAGTTTTATTTTTGTAGTAACAACGAAATTTTAATCGCTACACTCAACAACGGGCGGATGTGTTGTACTCTTTTAAACTTTTTTTTTATGATTACATAAATATAAGTTTAAGTCACGACCGTGGTTTTTCATTTCATCAAAAATATCAGTAAAAATATGTTGTATGCAAAGTATGATGATGATGTCTATGGCAGAATTAAATGTTAAATTCGTTTTTAATCGTATAATATTATGTATTATAGGACATAAATATTTTATTGGTTAATATATATTATAAATATCTGCACAACGGCCACATAATATTATGCGATTAAAAATGAATACTTTAGAAGGAACTCTAGAATAAAATTATACATATCTCTCTCTCTCTCTCTCTCTCTCTCTCTCTCTCTCTCTCTCGCTTTCTCTTTTTTTACGCAGTTTTATATAATAAAAATATTTATGTTATAACTTATAAATTTGCAGATACTAGAGAACGAATTATATTTTGCAATAAATATTGGTCCATGTGCTAATGTTAACTTGAAAGACGTTAACAATAATCGAGTCAGAGTCGTCGTTTCACAAAGAAGAGAACCCACAATTTATTCAGTGATAATAAAACTCCCAAATCCAGACACCAAATCCAACCTTTCGCAACTATCAACGAAAACAAGCAGTAACAAACAAAACTATGTTCAACAATTAAGAAGCAATGGATATAGTTATAAAAAGTAATTCAAACAACAACCAAAGATTGAGACCAAGAAATAAAAAAAAGGTAAAATTTATGCTTTTGTAGATATTATGAAAAACGCAGCTTTGTATAATGAAAACATTTATGTTATAATTTATAAATTTGCAGGTATTAGAGAACAAATTATATTTCGCAATGAACCGAGACATTAACAATAACCAACTCAACACAGTTCAACAACCAAGAAACAATATACCAAGAAACGATACTAAACTAGGCGATAAAAGCAATAATAATCATTTTTTGGGAACAGTTTTGAACTTTATAAATTCTTTCTTAAAAGAATCTAATGCATCTATTTTTAATAAAAAGTAACTCGACCAACAACCAAAGACTGAGACCTAGAAATAAACAAAAAAAATGTTTGCTGTTGTTATTGTTATTATAAAACATATACATCCATACATCATCATCATTATTGGCCCGATAACCTCTTCTTCGGCCAACGCCTGCTTCAACCTCCACCTCTAGACTCTCCTGTCTATGGCCACGGTCTTCCATTCTCTGATCCCTATTACAACAACGTTCTGCTCAACTTCGATCAGCAATCTAACAAAGGACATGTCACAACTTTTCGAAATTTTAAAGTTATAAAGAACTGATTTGATTTTCTTCAAAATATATTGTTAAATACAAAAATCACAGAGACTCCTATTTTTTTTATATGTGCGCAATCTCATGTAAAACATCCTTTGAAAAAAAAAACTGTCTTTCTCTTTCTTGGGCGAACATCATCGGAAGTATAAAAGATAGAATAAAAATTTTTTAAATAAAAGTTATATAGTTTGAAAAGTACTTTAAAGTTACAAAGAAAAAAATTTTTGTATTTTTTTGTTCAACAAAATAATCCCATCACCTATTTTTTTTCAAATTTTTGGAATTGTTTTTCATCAAATTAAAAGTTTTTTTTTCTAAATTTAATCATATAAAAAGTTATATCACAAGATATCATTTTCGAGAATTAATTATAACGCCTCGGTATGTGTACTATCCATGTTCATGTGCGTAAGTAATTTTTTTCCTTTTCGAAACAGTGACATATAAAAAAATATTTTAAATAAAATTTATATAGTTTTCTATATACTTTATGATGCTAGATTATATACAGAGTGTTCGGTAAAGATTGAGTCAACGCCCGTGAGCAAATAGAACGGACTAAACTAATTGTAAGTCGAAAAGTCCTGTACTATTTTTCAATTTTTACAATAGTTAACGAGTTATTAGTTATTAAAAAATCACCGATTTAGCCCGACCTACTGCCGAATGCAAGCACGTGGCGAAATACGACCGCCCAGCGTCATCATTACTAGGCACACAAGGAATTGTTTTTCTACAAACGGCAAAAAAACAAGGGGACAAACATAACTCAGAATAGAGTTTCAGCGCCACGCGCCGCTCGTATGTAGCCATTACCATAGAAAACAATTTGCAGAAAACAACTCGCGTTAGCACGGAGCCACGCGTCATCCCTTTGATATACTGCAAATAAGTGTACATTAACCTTTAGACGGCGAGTATGTATAAAATTACATATCGAACATGTATAAAATTACAGTCCGGGGAAAAGAAGACCTCCTCCGATCCCTTCCGTACCCCTATTTTCACACGCCTGGGCCAAACCCCGTTCCTTTTTCCCTGCCGCGGAATTGTTCCCGCGATGGCGAGCCGGCTGATTTATTGGGCCGTAAATTACGCTAATGCACACTTTTTAGTCTCATGAGCGAGATTTAAGTAAACGAGAGAAAGGGAGATAGTGGCCCGTGGGAGGGATAAGAAGATGCCAGGCGATGAAAAGCAACGTGGAATTAATGTCAAGAAATCGTTCATGAAATCCGCAAATCATTCTTGACTCGTGCGCGTCAAGCGTAAAAGAAAATCATTAATTTTTTTTCATTAGGGTAAACCGGGGTATGATGGCCATCTTTTCTGGTGTGGCCATCATACCCCGGTTAGCTCTAAAGCATATAAATAAAAAAAAAAATCTTTTATTATCTTATTTGAACCATATCAAACATGTATATAGATTTTGTTCTTATTCTTTTCATATTCTAGGCATCTCGGCTAACGCGAGTGAACAGTAACGACAAGGTCCTGTATTCGATGTCAGCATTCATCCCGCATTACGGAGGCACAAAAGCCTTAATTCGGTTGCAATGTGCGGGCTCCATACCCAATTCCAACGTAATAATTCTTTAATTAGGTTGTATCTTCCATTTGTTTCTCAAATGTTTAATGCCATAGTCATCAATTATTCTGAATAATGGCATGCAAATAGGGCACAGCGTAGGCAATTAATGTCACTATTTGCGGAGGCTTATCCCTGGTGTATAGGACGCAGCAAAGCCGCAGCGACGGCCCTATATTTGTCGATCGTAGGCAGGTATAACGCGACGCTCATTGCGAACTCGACAAACACGCGATACTGATCATTCCGTTGTGTGCAGCGTATCCCCCGCTCGTAGATCGGTATAATAACCTCGTCTCTCAAAACGCTTGTACACGGATGCAGCTTAATTGAGCCACGGTATCCACAGGACGACGCGAGTCGTGCGCAAAATGACGCAATGGGATGCACATCCGTTGTGAATGCTCTTAGCTCTTCGTTTATGTCACTCTCGTTTGAACTTGAAATTTGAAAAACCGAGCAATTGCGAAACGACAATTGCAAAAGTGTTCCAAGTTGCAAACAGCGTTAATTTTCAAAATTACAAATGTAGCGATATCAATCTCGGTAGTACCTCGATTATGCAGTGCCATAATTTACCTTCTAAAGAAATCTAAAAATGTCAATCAAAAATACATTTTCATACAAAAAATGAATCCTTAAAATATTGACTATACCAATTTCATTTGAATTGATTGCAACCGCGGCGCGTGGAAATGGATATTATATAATAAAAGTATCTATATATTTTTTGTTACAATTTTTAATTCTAAAATATCAAAAAATTGAAAATTTATTGAAACAAAAATTTCAGATAATACTTAGCTATAATACATGATATACATACTTGACGAAGAGGCCGGAGAGAGGACGGCTTCTTTTTCCCGAATTATAATTTTATACACGCTCGCGCGTTCATTTCTCGCGTTCCACGCTCGCATTCCGAGGGCACGATATATGATAACCGAATATACTGGCTGGTTTTATTGTTATCGCGCGAATGTCACTTCGCGCTCAATGCATAAGCGTGCGTAAAACAATCGCCGCCCGCCTCTTTCTCTTTTTTTTCTGCCACCGAAATCCACGCTTATTTTTCCGGCTCATCAACCACTGTGACATATTCATATATGCCGACAGGAGGATGGCCTATCTAAACAGCAACCGTGACACATTAGATTCGATGCGCGTTGTTTTTATTTCTTTTCCTCGCAACTTCTAGAGTCAATTTATTGCTTTGTGTTATTTTACAGTTAAACAAATAAAATTTTATTGCATTTAATTTAAAATATACTATTCTATTTCTATTTTCTAAAATATACTATTCTATTTCTATTTAAAAAAAAAAGTAAAAGAAAAAATATATTAATCTTACATTAGAGATGTATAGGTACTATTTTTAATAGAAGTAGAAGCGAGTTAGATGCCAGTATTTAAATATCTAGCAACACGATCGTCGGCCGCACATCGAGCGGGCAATTAGCGCAACAGCGGTGACAGAGCTGGACGGCAATTTTTTTTCCGATCGACGCTCGAGCTAGGCCAGACCGCCGAAACCCTGAATTGAAGGGGTGTTTGAAAGGGTTGAACGATTCGCGCGGGTGTGGCGGATGCGGCGGGTGCGGCGACGGGCTCGCGGTACGACCCAATTTTCGTGAGATTGTGATCAGGCGACCGGAAAACCTCTATAGCATGCTAGGAGGGAACGATAAAGAGAACCTTGCCTGGGATTCGAGCGGCTGCCCAAGCGGCCGGGTATCGTATTTACGATATTGCCGGCCCGTTCTCGTAACTGCTTTACCGTACGACGCCGGCCGCAGGAAATAACGGCGGCTGGTAGCTCTCGCCGTCATCGGGAGCGAGAGCGAAACTTGATTTGTGTTGTTGGTATATCGATTTGAACGGCCTCCCCGTAGACGATTATAAAAAAAAAAATATATATATGTGGGTGTATACATATAATATGTAAATATATAAGTATGAGAGTGTTCGCAGTGTATTGAGAATCCATAGATTCGTTAAGCAGGAGCATAATCGCTCACACAAAGTCTGATTGATTACGTTATCGCACATCTATAGATATTTCTTTGAAATTTGTATGTAAAATTTTAAAATTATATCTACCGTGTTCTTTGTCATGGCAGACAGCTTCAGTCTTCCCGAGCGAGAATTTCCGTTATGAATAGAAGCGAATTTTCATACAGCTTATTATTATTGATAATTGTTAACGATAATGAACTACGCGCGTTTATCATAATTCGATGTACTGAGGGTGCACAGTGTTCTGCTCTTTGTTCGGGCCACCGGGTCATGCGCGCGAGATAAACGCGTCTCCGGTATCAATTTATGAGCGAAAAGCCATCGATCATCGAGCGACTGTGACCCGGTCCCGCGATGATGGTACTCAACGGATATTATTCCGCTAAAGTTATACATCGTACTCATAATTAATATACATTCCGACCCGTTGATTATTTTGCGCGGAAATGAGGGGAGCGAGGGAAGAGATGGAGGGTGGTGCAGAACGGGGGGAACGCTAAATGTATGGATCGTTCGTTAAAGCAACGCCGTAATGAGGGCTGATAAAATTTCGCGGGCAGCGACGAGCGAGCGCGAAATGACGGGCGGAGATTAAACCGTTTCCGACATCGGTTATTCACCGGCCGACCGCGTGCACTTCATCGCTTTGTAATCGCCTTTTCCGCGCGGCACGGCGATATCGCGGGCCAATATTTATTAGGGCGTCGCACCTAATTATTTCGACCGAAAGAGACGCTTATGCGACCGTTTCCTGCTCGTTAATTAGCAGAACGCGTGTATCTCGGACACACCCGTCGACGGCGATTTGCACCACGGTGCGCAATGTGTTAATGATGCCGCTGCGGTAAATGCATCATGTCAAATGGAGCGAGCAGACCGATGCTGGAATAGGACATACATACGGAACGATTCTCTCTTTCTTCTTAAATATTTTAAAACTTAATTTAAATTATAATTTCTATAAATCACTATCAATTACTGTCTATAGTATTTTATCTTTATTTATTTAAATGTTTACATGCGGTAACATAAAATGTTTAAAAACCATCTTAATTGATATTATTATTTGTTATCGAGTTAAAAAGATAAATCCTTTACATTATTAAAAATCGTTTTTTTACATTATTACTATCGACTAATATTGACAATATTTTGCCATTATTTATTTAAAGCTGATTTGTCCATCGTTATTTTAATGATATTAACTGTTTTTCGAGAGATGATTGAGAATTTAATTATATATTCAAAACAGATGCGCGCTGCGATTTGTTTTCAAATGGAAAGTATTTGAAGAAAATATATTAAAAATACAGGTGTATTATACATTCCGACGTTTTGAGAAGATAAAAATTACTTCGTTTCTTTATGCAATAAAAGGTATTATAAATAATATCAATTATTAAACTTTAATTCAATATATAATTTGAAAATAAAATTATAGTATTTTAGTATAATAATATATTTGACCGTTTATGGAAATTAATACGGGTCACAAAGGGCTAAGGGACATTGTCCGAAGTATTCAGGAAACATGCACAATGAATTTACGTTAGCTGTCCGGTAACATGAGCACGCGTGTTCTCGGCAAGTCCGCAACTAGTTGCGCTATCGATTGCATCCAACTTCCGTGGAAATTGCGGGCAGTATTTAATCGGCGGCGGAGCAGAGTTTGACGATACATAGATGATAGATTGTTGGTTGGTGCGCCCAAAGAACGCGGCTAAAATAGGATTTCAATAATAATATGTTGTCATCAGATAAGAATTTTAACAAATACTTTCAATTATTTTACTTTTTTTTATTACATATACATTTTAAAGTAAAAATTTATATTCTTGTTTCATTCATTATGTTTTTTTATATTTTATATCTTTATTATGTTCTTTCGTGTATACCTTAATAATGATTAAAATAATTTTCTACCTTCTGTAAAATTCTCATTTTATTACCTATTGTAAGAATAAAACTGCAGACAGGAGACTTTGTAAGCGCCAACGTTCCGCTTGGAGAAAAAGGTTAACGTCGAATTTTAAACGTGTATCGCGAGAAAAGTTCAATCGTAGAGGTGTAGTTGTGTACATAAGTGTACAGAGCGGGAAATTAGAACGAGTTTCACCAACCGCAACTTATTGAAATCTTAATGCATTCGTTTTTCACGAAAGAGGTGTCAGGAGCTTCGCGGTTTCTCGCCACGCCAGGAAGTTTACGGACGCGCGCAAGTGCATTTCCCACAGGCATCCTCGCAAGCACTCCCACAGGAGAGACCAAGTTATTACCGCTATCAAAGGTGGTGGATAAGCTTAGTGGGCGACCCTCTCGTAGGATGGATTCCGCGATTTCGCGAGGCGCCCCTGGATTCGCGAGAGCCATTACTGGATCCTTCTCCCTTGGATCTGCTCCCTCCGGAACGTTTAACACGATTTTTATTATGATTAGAACGAGCAAAAATTCACATCACATAACACGAGGAGATGACGTGTGATAAAAATTAATGAATTGTATCCTTTTATCTTGGGACAGCGCGTGACTCTGTGTTAACACGAATGATCAGTAACGGAAGAGTCCCGGATTCAAATTCCTCGCTCTCGTCCTGCCAAGTTGGATATATCGCAAGGCTGAAAGTGAAAAGGTAGACACCGTCCGCGATATTTCAAGCCGATAAAACTCGTATGATATGTAAAATATTTGCATTAAATTATACATCGTTTCAAACAGCGCTACAACTTTTATTATATCGAAGTGTCCATATTATTAAAAAAAAATTACGCATACCTCTCTGTTTGTTAACGCAGACAGCTTTTGTAAGCAGCCACTGTGCTCACAATAAAGTTCAGTTTGAACCATTTAATTTGATATATATTCGTTATATATATATATTGAAATACTTTCCAAACATGTTACGTCACCACTGAACATCAAACTCCTGTTCGCTTTCTTTTGCACGTTCGAAACTTCGCGTTTATTTCTCTCTTTTATTGTCGAAGTGTCGAGTCGGGCTTAGTTATTGAGGGGAGGGAGTCATCCCCGTTCTCCTTGTACGGAACGATGCTTGCAATTTCGTTCGAAAGTTTTCGACAAAAGTTACCTGATTCTCAGTTCGCAAGGAGTACCTTTAGTTGTCCACAGGGAGCCGAAGATTTATGCGAGCCGTGCGAGCCGAACAATAAGCTAGCGGGGCTTTCCGGCAGGTAGAATGCCGGGATTCAACGTTATCAGCTTGAACACCTATTCATTACGTCGACTCTCCGTAGTACCGTGTAATCAAAATTAAATTGACCACACCTACTGATATTTATAGTTATTACAACCTATCCTCCTTCCGTGATGAGGATGCGGGATTTAACGCGGGCGCTCATGAAAGAAGTGCACGATATGTGTGATGAAAATTATCGAAGAGCATATATTCTGTCTTATACTGTTTCTCGATAATGTATCGTTGTCGTGTATTGATGGTTTCAGTACGATCTAATGCGAATAATATGATGATACAGAATGATATCAAACAAAATTTGTTAATAAAGTTATTTAAAAAACATCTATTCTTTTTTTCCAGAGTCTAATATATATTTTGGAGAATTTTTATGAAAAATCATTGATGTTTTAATATACATACGTCATTGATATTTCAGATACATAATTCCATTTATCGTGATAACATAATTTAATTGATTTAAATCAATTAATTAATTTAATTTAATCGACATATTTCATGAAAATGTTATTATCATCGTTAAATGTTATTATCATATCATCGATAGGAGTAATGTCGATTGGAGTTCATGACGTACAACTGATGGATATCTAGCCTGTCATACCTCAAAGTTGAAGCATGCCCCAATAGCGACCAAGTTTTCACTCCGTCGGAAACTCTCTTCACTAGGTGGTCTACATTCTCCCGAAAACTTTAATTAGCTCTCAGAACCTCTTATCTCACTCGGAAGGAAATCTTTATGCCCGACCGCTGGAGAGCGTCCGGTTAACAAATATAGGACTCCGGATATTTATTTTCGTGCCTCTCGAAAGCAATTCGCGATCTCGATTGAAAGAGTTTCTGCGGACCACGGCGCGCATCGAACTCGCGAATCGATATCGACAAAATGTAACAATATGTATGTGCGTTTTCTACAAGTCGTACCTGGCTGAAAACTTTCGAGCATCGCGACCGTCTTGCGAAACTAGTCACGCGATCGAATCTCCAAGAGAAGTTCCCGTAAAAACGAGAATTCTAACGCTCTAAGAAAGTATGCTTGAACTTTCTTAGCGTTTCTCTCAACGCGAGAAGAAATATCGATGCCCTGCCAGAAAGCGCTATAAGTAAAGAATAGATAAAAGTGAGTAAATATAATTTGAGAAAAATCAGTTTCCCGTATAATCGGCCGAAGAATCTTCAAGTACGAGAACACACGCGAAAACTCCTGTATGTCGTTCGAACAAATTTTGACTGCGATTGCTAAAGGTTAGAACCCTAAATGTCCTGACCCATTCCCTTTCAGCGCCTGCGGTAATCTGTACAGGGCTTGGAAAGGCGATACCGACATTTCTAACCGTCCATCAGATGACCTTTTTCGGGACGAAATGGTTATGGCTCGGCGGAAAGTACCACTTAGCAATTATGCGCGTGTCCATCTCGTCAGCTGGTCTAATGAAAAAAGTTTCCTTGACGGAGCAGGTGAACGAAATTCTGTAGTTAGGGGCGACGGATAAATAAATAGACTATGGAATAGACTTTGATATTCGCATTTGGAGCTTAAGTGACGACAGCGGCCTGGCAAACCACGTATTTTCATTACGTATCCGGGATGGGCACCGCGAAACCGGAAGTTCGGCCGTTACGCCGGAGAAGCAAAACAAAAAAAAAAGGAGAACTTTCGAGGGCGTAAGGGAGTTGACCCGGTTTCACCGCGGTAATTACTATGCGCACCCAGTACATCTCCGGCTCTGACGTTTCACCGATGCAATTCGCAAATTCTCGACGAAACCGCGGGCGTGCATTAATACCTTGGCTTAATATTTTCTCTGCGCAAATACTTTTTTTGATAATATTTTAACCAATTTTTACGAAAAAATACAAATCGTTAGTCGACCAGCACTGAAAAAATTATGAAAAACACACATACGTTTACTTTTTATAATGATTCCTATTTATACAAATGATAATCTTTCTAATTTTGTAAATATTTATGTATTAAATATTATGTATTTTTTGTGATAGAAAAATGAAAGACAAACAATTCTCACATTTAACGCTAAACGTGCGATGATATTGAGTGTAATCTACGAGGTTCGCGCGAATTATCAACATTAGACAACGAGAGAGAAGACTTGCAACTAGGATAAAAGATTAATTTGGCATTAGTGGCGAAGCTGGTGCGGAATCCTCGAAATCGTCGGCGTGTGTAAGACGTCACGGCTGGAGGATTAGGCGACAAATAATCGAGTATGACAGTTTTGGCGTCAACCAAAGGAGAGAGAAAGGAGGAAGCGAAAGAGACAGAAAGAGAAAGCGAAGGATAGAGACAGAGAGAAACGACGTGCGCTCAGGCTTATCTACGAAGTTGCATCCCACATCGTTTCGTCGCCGACAGTTTGACGATGCCGAGCGGACACGTAGATTAAGCAAAAAAAAATCTATTTAGCCGCCTGATAGATGAAACCGTCGGGAGGATCGTACTCCGAATTACCTACGTTCATCCGAGAAATATCAGCGAAGGGATAATCCGGCGGACGCGGCGTTATCCTACCGGAGCTCGTCGTTCGTCGTGTCACGGTTTAAGGACCCCGAGCTTATAGGCGTGCTACATAGCCCGATTTACCACCACGATATTTGCATGGTGTCTGCTACCTTGATGCCCGACACGTGATGTACGCGCGGAATAAGCAAGGAGTGCCTGTTGTCGCGTTTGACGTCGCACAGGCCTGGTCGATCAGGCTAATGGGCTAGCTGCTGCTCTATCTTTCCCTTTGTGAGAATAATAATTGCGCGTTTCATATCACGAGCAGTGTCGTGCTTGCCTGATAATTACGCGCTTGCAAATAAAGACAGGCGTTTTCGATCCCGGCATCTATTTTGTAAGCAAAAATTTTAAGTACGTGTAATTAAGTTGGAATTAAATATCAAGCAGGAAGAAAAACAGTCGTCGTCATGCGACCATTGATAATTATATTGAGCCGCTGAAAGCGAAGTACAACGAGTAGTTAGCTGTCGCGGTCGTTTCCAGATAAAGCCAGGAAATACCAGCGTTCGGAAAAATTTCTCACGAATGGACGCCGCGTCAGAAGTTCAACCGAGCGACAACAGATAACGCGGAGTCCACGTTTCTAAATCGCGTGAAAAATACAATAAATCAGACCGATGTATCTTAAGATTCGGGACGGTGTGCACGTTAAGATCCAAAGTGCTCTTCAAATACGTCACAAAGTTTCTGTTTTGTAGGTAAACTTGAACGCGAACGCGAACGTTTAGCTCGTTGCAATGCATATGTACTGCCTAAATTCTGATTGTTAATGTTTACTAACTTCGATGGCATTACGGTGTTGCGACGGCTCAGTCCTTTCGTACGTTTCAGTAAGTAAAGTTTATAACTGATTTCTTTTTTCAAAGCATTATTGCGCGTGGTCTTGAAATTTAATTTTACGACTTTTTACAGTGGTCCCTGCGGGATTTCGAAATTTAATTAGTGCAGTTTTATGAAATCGTTGCTCTTTATCTATTACGTAACATACCTATATCTATCTCGTATGAAAATGGAAAGCCTAATTTCACGAAGACTCATGTGTACGATAATCCCCGTTGAACATATTTCGTTGTGACTGAAGAGTATCTACTCTCGTGCGTAGCGCTTAATTAAAATCTCATGTTGCTGCAGGGCGACGCAACGACTGTTATCAAATGCATACGTTTGCCAATTAGGATAATTCTCGAGTGGCGTAGGAAATCAGACAAAGAGAAGAGTATAATGCATTTTGATATACCCACCTGCTCTTTTTACTTTCCATAATATTACTTTGAAAAAATATATCATTTAGCTTCTTAATATTACTTTTTTAAAGAATACGCGGATGGCCAAATAGCGATATAACGTACAAAATATGTACACCTTTTACGATCTTTCTGTTCGTTTAGATAGCATTGCGAGCCAACGTCAACGGGCAGCATCGAATGGTCGCATAAACTGCATGATGTTTATGCGCAAAAATATGCGAGGAGTAAAATTAGGTGAACGACGATGCCCCGACGTCAGCCGTTACTGGCGACGCTTTTACACTGATCTCGATCTTAACGCGCTTTGCGGTGGTTGGCGTTTTTCCTTTCTAGTTTTCATACACGCGTTTATGCCGTATAAAGTTCAGCGGAACATCGTCGGATTGAGCGACAAAAAATGGCTCGTAAACGCAGCGCGCGCGGAAATTGCGGGCGAGTTCCTTTCGGGAAGAGCGTTCGGTTGACGAGTCGGGCGTCACCTCAGTCTGCTTCGACATTATAAATTTTTTATGGTCGTTAAACCGAGGTATATTACCCATGACGTTGTTCGGAATTGTACCCCTGCAGCTCGCTTAAAGCGTCTCCGGTCCCAAATTGTTCTGCGCTGATCGACCGCGATTAAAACGACGAACGACGTTCACCACCCCGCAAATGGCGTCCCTAGGCAGCTAAAGGAATTCTTCCGATCGTAACATCTGTCGCAGTAATTTACTAAATCCGGAGAGCAGTTGCCTGGAATTACCCTTGACTATGGAAATATGGACTGTGAACGTTTAAAAAAAGCGTAAGGCGGGTTTTAGCTGATCCCAAGCACCGCCATTTTTCTCGCCTGATTACGGACTAATAATGAAGGTCTATCAGTCGTTTAATCTCGTTCCCTGGCTTTAATCGCTGGCATATCGCGAGCATTAGCATACGATAGTTCTTTAAACCGCCAAGCGAGTCGCGGGGAACGAGTTAATAGGGATCGCCGTCACGATGCTTGCGGAATAAATTAACTCGCCGACGGTTCGTTTGCCTCTTGAACGTGCCACTCGGAAGAAAAATTACACGGCTTCCGGTCCGCCGCTGTAAATGCCGCGCGAAACTTCCATCCCCCCCTTTTTCTCTTTTCATCGGCGCTTAACTCATCGTGTTTGCACGAAGATGTCGGCTTATCGTGCGCGTTAATACTTCGTTAACATAACTAAATGAATCGAACAGCGTCCGGTCTCCGGCTTTACTATCGCCGGTGATAAACGACTCCTCGTTACGGCCGCTGCAGTAGAAAAGGCGCGTAATAGTCAGACTCGGCGAGCGGCCGGGCCGGCCGTCATTTTCTGCCTTGCTGCGTCGGGCTTATGGCAGATTACATTAACTATGATTAGCGTTAGTCGCAGTTTAGACCATATATAACTTTTTGCGCCATTGAAGTAAAATTATATCTTATATCTAATGATAAAATATGTGGCACACAACACGACTATTTTCACACAAAAAAATGCTATTTTAAATGAAAAAAAGATCACAGGACTATATTTTTTACTTGGCCATTGGGCAATATTAATTATATTTCTTGACATTAATTTAATATAAATAATTTCCTCTCTGTTTAATTGGTGGGATTACAATCTAGAGAGGGATAAAAATCGCTAATTTTAATTAATGTGGCTCTTGCGCAACTCATTCATATAATCGTGATATTAACATGGACTTTTCAGTAAAATACTGAACATAATTTGAAGGAGGCTATTTGGAATTCCGTGTCTATATCAAAAATCCTATACCGGAATTTCACTTCTCTTTCTCTTACCACAGTTGCAATTAACAAGAACGAGCTGCAGCTGCACGCGTATTATGTTGTGAAATTGAGTGCTAACAAGAGCCCAATCTATCGCAACTTCAGTGACGATGCAACTTTGGCGTCGAAATGGGAAATCTTCCTGTCGTCAGCAGTGTTGTGGGTGCCGTTTCGCGAATGTATTGAGAGCTCCATACTTCGCCGCGCTTGCCTTTTGAAAATTAGCGCTTTACAGTTTCATGAAATTTAATTTAATTGAATCCAATATTGCGCTTTACCTTTGTATCATTTTTTCGCTTGAATAGCATACCACTGTTAACGTTTTTCTAATATAAATGGTGCATAGTTGTATCATATCCACATTCTCCCATAAAGTATTTTTCTTCAGAGAATTTCATTAATTTCATATCTTCCACAGTGCTTAATTGTTCTAATTCTCGAATGAGAGAAGAAAAAACCTGTCCGAATAATGGCCTCTCTCTCGTGTAGCATCAGGAATATCAAATTACGGTTTGTACGAGCGAAATTATTGCTCTCTCTTTCTCTCTCTCGCTCTCTCTATCTCTATCTCTGTCTTATATTATCTGGGGCTATGGAAAAAGCGAGGAATTTGCGCAGGCTGCTAGACATATGAAGGGTTAAAGCCGCGGCTGCACGTGATAAACGAATGTCATCGTTAGCGACTCGTCCGCCTCGCACGAATGCTGGACGGCTATTTATTATGCGTTCTCTCTTGCCCTCGCTTTCTCCGTCCGTGAACCTTATCGCGAACTTAATATATTATCACGAGTGGAATTGCTCGAGTCCGAAGCTTTTTCCCGCTCGTCCGAGAATGGAAAGCTAGCCGTCATAGTTGCACAGAACACTAACTTTTTGATAAAAGCGCCGAAGAAAGATACGTCGTCGTCGTCACCGTTGAAGGAGCGCCCACATTCGAGTCGGTAAAGATTGTTCATTTATGAAACACCAGCCGCGATAATCGTGTAGAATTTAAACGTACGCAGTGCGGCGGACCACCGCATGATCCTTAGCAAACGTTATCGGAAACTGCTCATTTCTTATGCGGTGCGCATTTTCATGCTCTTTTGCAACCGTCGGTTCGAGATGCTCGGATTTATCGTGATTCTTATAGAAATGTCAAATCTCGGTCATATTTTTCCAAAAGTCACGTTTCTAAAAATCCAATCCGTGTCATCTTTCGGGTGTGACTAAAATGCATTACAATGTTTTATATTTTAACTCATGACTGTTGCGTTTCAACTCTTTCTACATTTTACCCTTAAAATGTGAAACTTGCTTGCTTTCCGAGATTTAAACAGTCTTCATTTCGCTAGTCGCATCTGGGTCACACTTTGGCGACGTCATGTAACTAAACGTACTTGCACCCGGAGAAACAGAAAGGGAGTGGGGGAAAAGAGAGAAAAAAGAAATGGTCGGTCCTTGGAAAAACGTTCTCCGGAGTGACGTGGTTTTTTACGTTTTACAACGTTTTTAATCGTCTGGAATTCACTTTCCACGGCAAATAAAGGAAGAAAAATGTCTCCCTTGCCTCAATTCCATTTGGATAGATTCCGGGAACGTTGCGCAACGGCACATAGCGTCGTTCGCGAGCACCCGGAGGTGACGGGATTCTGAGCCTTCGCAACGTCAACAATTTCCGTCTACGTTTCTACTTTTTAATTACACGGTCGCTCAACCGACGCGCCGCGCCGGGGTGTTCGCAACACCGGTCGAGAACTCTAGGCGTCACATTTGACGAGAAGCCCCTCGTACCCTCCCCGACCTTACTCCATCCGTCCCATTTTTGCGGTTCCCCTATTACGAAGATTGCGTGTCTCTCGCTTGTTTTCACCCTTCGTTACGTCGTCGAGCCGGCTAAGTTAACGACTCGTCTTCCCTTTCGTCGCTCGTTGAATCCCTCTCGAGATGATGGGCTCGACGACGGCATCGCATTTTGCGTGAATGCCGCATGCGGAATAAATAATATTCACCCCCGTACACTTTGCGGATCTCGTCAGTCACAATAACGTCGACGAAATGTGACGCGGAGTGAATCCTCGTATCGTCTATGGAGTTAGAACGCCAGTTTGCTGGATACGTGCTTTCATGATTTCTCATTTATTAGAGAAGAAGGTGGCTCGCGAGAGATTGCGTAAGACACATATGCACGCCAAATATATTGCGAAGCCGTATTACAGACTGATTATTACAATTTATCATTAAAGAGATTTAACGGAACTTGACGGACGTCAAACGCTCCGGGCGCGATGAATCGAATCGCAACGCTCGGATTGTCAACGGGTATTTAAACGGGCGAGAACAAACGACCGGCGGACGTGCTGGGAAAAGCGTCGAACGCGGCCGGCGAGATTTTTCATTTAAAAAGCACGCTAGTTACTCGGCCGTGATGCATTCGCTCGTGTGTCGGTAGCCGATCTGACGTGAGCCGTGCTCGTGTCTCGTTAAACACGGCTGGTCGGGCAACCACGGCCGGCCGGACTTTGAGCGAGCGTACACACGACGCGGGCTGATAAACATACGTATGCTGGCGCGTACACCTACGATCTACGTAGCTACACGCACAGGCGTATATCGGATGATTCAGAGTCGCCATTTATTCATATAACTTCTGCACGCAATATAGAAGATAAATGATGGGTAGCACGAGTAAAATCGAATAAAAGTAACATTTTTGCATATACGAGTTTTCACATGCAATTATTTTCGACGGAATATGAAATACAATTTTGTTATTTACGGCATCGTAAAGAGAAATACAAGATAAATTAGACGTATTTTAAACGCATAAATCCTTCCCACCATTCCAGAATTAAGGAAGTATTATTGTTTCGCCGGTAATTCAAATAATGGCATAAAGCAAAATTAACGGCAGTACGAATAATTTCGTAAAAAAAATGGAAAATGATTTGTACGTTTGTATGTTTAAATGTTAAAAGGAACGTATGATAAACCACCCTATATATATACATATATGTTATATATATATGTTGGCAGTGAATTATCCTTCTAGTCAGCGGTTAACAGAGTAAGAACGATGTGTTTCGATATTTGTCAGACCTGATCCTGACCCACGCCAACATCGTGCAGCATGACCTGGTTATGGATGCACCGACCCTCCGTACGTTCATCCGCACCCCTCGCGGCGTTTTGGGAGGGTGGAAGACGTAAGGCGGTTTGGGAAGAGCGTATGACTGAACCCCACAGATGTCGATATACAGCCGATTCGACATTGGCTGTCGAAACAGCGCATTAGATATTCAAAACGCGGATATATGCAATTTGTAAAACCCACTGAATGACGGACGATAAGCCAGAAAATGGCGCTATCCGTAAAATTGCATTCTGTTATACCGCCCTGCTGTTTTTTTATTACTATCGCTATCGGGAAAGATGTAAACGAAATTTCTAACGTTAAAGCGATTAATGTCGTTACTAATAACCAAGCGACGTCATCGCTTCGTGAAAGTAAATTGATCAAAATGCAATGAACCAATGTGTGGCAATAATAATTGTATTTACTACGCAATTAGTCGTAACAGTGCTTGCACAGTGATGGCAGATATAGCATTTACGAGCCATTCGTGTTAAGGGCAATGTAATCGTCATTTCTATGCCACAGTTACTCTTCTGTCCAAACAGATCAGACTCAGTGGTAATCCCTCGAATCGATATCGTGTCGAAATGTCGACATTGCATCGCATCGTGTCCGCGACGTTGACAGTTGCCGACTTGGAGCGCCACAAACCGCTACAATGGAAAGCCGCTTTTATGGTTCCCTGGCTTCCTCGTTCTCGTAAAAACATTGATAGTCCTCTCCTTTCCTCTGATTGATGCAATTCGCTGTGCCGACCATGCATTTTTCGTTATATGGTTGACTTCTCCGTGTGGCATCGATCGCGTTATCAGTGTAAAGGAATGTCTTAATTGAGGAACGGTATAAGTCAAATGCCTAGGCCAAAAATAATAGTCCATGTCGCAGGGGAGATAAGAATAAGGAGAGCAGCAAAGGTCGGCTCGCTGCTACATAAGTTGCGTTTTTTAAGTGGATAACAATCAATTTCGCTCGTAAAAGAATTTCGTCGAAAATTGCTGAATGAAATATCCGAAGCACGCGTTTAATGAAAGCACTAGAAAAGCGCGAGTGCGAGAGGTTAAATAAAACAATAAAATTGTTTCGCAAGAAGCGTTCTCTCCGAGGAACAATATTGCTTTTATTTTTCAAGAGATCCGCGCCATTTCTCTCGCCGTTTTGTAGAAACCTGGTGCTCTTTCTTTCGCATACTTTCAACTAAATGTGAGACGAGATGCATACTCGATAAAACAACGGTAGTAGAAGGGAAGAGATCCGTTACCAGGTTGCCTATGCCCTGGTACGGAAGGCAGAAGATACGGGAGAGATGCGATGAATTATAAACGAGATGAAAAGTGGATCGCGCGCGCGAGCATCCGGTGGTGCGCGCGTACTATCTTACAATACGACTAACGGGCAATTCATTCCGAGTTCAAATGCGAGAACCGGATGCGGGCGTGCGGTTGGAAATAGCGTGAAACGCCGACGACGTCCGGTAATCAAATTACATTCGAGTAAGAAGCCGAGAATTCAGTAAGCACGTACGCGCGATCATCGGCGATTGTGCCGATTCCTTTTACGCCCCCTCCTCTCGCGGTTTGCCAAACATAAAATACAGCCGGAGCTTTGAATCCCTCGGGATTTCCGGGAGAGAGCGGCTGGAAAGAGAGAAAGAGAGAGAGAGAGAGAGAGGGAGAGAAGGGTGAAACAGGATGTAAGGAAAAAGACGGCGATAGGGTTGGGGTTGGAAACAGCCGTCCTGAAAATCGCAATTTCTGCTCTTTTCATCGCGTCCCTTTCTCCTTTCCTCGAGCCGAACGATTCTAGCAATGGCGCTCTCGATCGACTGCTTCGGCAGATCGGTGAGATCTATCGTCCTCAAGAGCGCCCTTTGGTACGTCGCATCGTATTACCTTGTCATAATGCTAAGAGTCGATTTTCTCTTTCCGCGACACGGGACGGAGGAAACCACCGCGCGAGCTGCCTTTGACGCTGCAAATACGCCGGAAATGATTCGGTTTCCTCGCAGTGACTATCAGCACGCGCGCTGGTTGTATCTGACGACATTTCCGCGTGTCGTGTTTTGAGGGTGTACAGACGACCAAACATTGTAACGTTTTATTCCATCTCTATAATGTTCAGAAAATTTTATAATTAAGAATTCCTATTATCTATAAAACTTAATTTTAATTTTTTAATTATATTCATTTGTATTTTATAATTAAAAATTCCTATTATATACATATATGTATATATCTTAATTTTGATTTTTTAATTGTATCTTTAATTATCACAATAGAATATAAGATTATAAAGTTTTCGCCATAATACATTGAAGAAAAAGAAGTAGGAATAGAAATATTCGCGTTTACATGTTAATAGACGTAAAGTCAAATAATGTGACGCTCATTGTCGTGTCACGAGAGAAGTATCAGCATCACCTACAACAGGAATAGACGGAGAACGCGATCATGGTAGATGGAATGAGATATATATTTCTTCTTATTCGACTGCTTCTGCGACTTTTGCGAGCTGCGAGCGGGAGTCGACGAACGCTATTCAAGTTAAATGGATCCCGAGCTATTCGCCGCCGTTTTCTCGAGAACGTCGCCGAGAAGACGACCGTTTCCTTCTTTCCTTTTTTCCCTTCGAGCGAGAAGCTCGATGCTTTGAGAGTCGCGTCGATCGAAAGCCACGAGCTTTTCTCAGGACCGAGGACTGTCGCTGTTTGGCTTTCGCGTTTCGAAAGTCCCCGACCTGGATGCCGAGAAAGGGAAGCTCTCTCCGACCATCGTCGTTCATGTATTACAAGAGCCGAGTTATACACAAGCCTCTGTAAGGAAATGACAGTCGCGAGCGAAGTCTTGTCCGGGGAATTTCGAGCGGAAGCACTCGTCGTCTCTCTGCGCTTTACGGCGATTATCACGAGAACGCTATTAGACGTGGTGAGCGACTGCATCGGGAGCTTTCTAACGCGTTTGCTCTCGGGGCTTTCAGCGGGAAAGCGTCAGTAGTGTGTCGACTGTCGACGTGGCGACTGAGGCGAGTATTGGCAAAGTGAATCGTGAGGGTCCGGCACGTCGGAAATTCGCTTTGACTAACGCCGCGTACGCGTGAAGGCGGTAATGTTTGGGAAAATAAATCGTGTACATTTTATATATTTTCATTAGATATTTTCATTCTGTTCGCTTTACGTCTCTGTAATCGTTCAAGGTGTCTGTTGTCCAACTGGATTGCGATCATTTGTTTTTCAAATTAGGACGAAATGCAATATAATCGGACAACTCCACGTTATTGGGATCTTCATGCCCTTAGGGCTGCGCGTACGGTAAACTGAAAGTTCTCGGCCACTTACAGTTTGACCGGAAGTCTGATGCACCGACTACGACAAACAGGTTTCAATTTAACATGACTAGACGCAGAGACGTTACAATGCAGAGAGCTTGATTAAAAATTAAATTACGATCAAAATAATACATTGCAGCCAAGTTTCCGTAAACATCGTAGATTGCAAATCAAGTTAAAAACAGACGATATGAATAATTAAAAACGTGTATTTTAGCCGACGTAATTTTCAGTTCTGCATCACACAGGATTAAAATTTAAAGCGGGTACAATACGAATTTGGATTTGCCGAAAGCGTTTCTCATTGGCGTGTGCTGATGCTGGACAATAAATAACAGCACACGATGTCGCTTCTTTAAACCTTGAAAGCGTAATGCACTTTGAAATTATATCAAAGCAAAATTACGCAGCCGTTATTTCGCGACTATGTCCAAAGATATGCTCTGTAATGGAAGAAACGCTGAGGCCCTTTGAAACCGTTGCGAACACTCTTCAGTAGCGCCAGTCACTTTTGTCACCTCTCTGTCGATGTCGCTTTATTATGAGGAACGACAAATCGCATTTGCGAATAAGAAGGCTACCAAGCCGTTTAACTTCGTTCAGTATTATGGCGGATTCAAGAGCGATTCTTGTCCTCAATTTCGTTCGCGTTTTGTTTCGCTCGGAAGGAATTAAAATTTAAACGCTCTGATAATATATTTACAAGTGACATTAACGAATAAAATGGAATAACATATTCCGCGTCATTTTAAATAGCCGTCATTTTAAATTTCAAAAAAAAAAACAAATTGAAAATATCGCGTAAAGGCGTCGCATAGAGGGGTCTGAAATGAACAACGCTAATAATGTCCTGATCGAATTATCCAGTTTTCGTTCGCGTGGATCCTGCCGCACGAATAAGCCGCGGCGTGGCAACGCGATGCAGCTTTGATTGCTTCCCAAGTCAATTGAAGCGAATACAGTTATCCTTTGTCCGAAGTCGTAGCGCCATAGGCGATGTCAGGGCCCCTCTATCGATAGGTCGGTATTTATAGCCGACCCGTATTTCATTTAGCCGAAACTATCGGCGCTTTGTCGGCAGGTCCCGGCCAGGCTTAATAAAGCCTCCGTCCTGATACCTTTGTTTCTACCGCAAGGCAATGGCGCGCTAGAGCGACCCTGAGAGTCCACGGACACGGGGAGCGTTGTGATAATCTCGTGATTGCCCCCGAGCAGCAATTACACCCTCGACACGAGACCATATGGGATCTCAAGATTACGTCTCCATACTGCGAGGTCTGCCCACGACACCGCCGCCACGGCGTTTGCACGGCGCAGTGTTTGTTTGGGGATGGCGTAACATTCCCGCTATTGTTAAACCACCCTGCTGCCGTTTGCGTAAAATAACAAGCCTCACTGTTCTCGCCCCGGTAACGAGTCCTAGAACTTTAGAATAATACGCCGCATATTAATTCACCGCGTTCCGCATGCCGCGCCGCAGAAAAGCAAAATTTCTCCATACGTTATATTACGGGCAAATTTTTCGATCGTGCGTGATAAATGAAACGGGAAAGTTTTGAAAAATAAAGCGAATGGATATATCTCGTTATATACATCATGAACGAGAGAGATGATTTAAAAAAAAAATTCTCTCAAATCTCCTAGATTTAAAACATTTGGAAATTGCTGTGTGCGAGATATAGAGAAGCGTACGCGGACCAAGATACGAAAAGCAACACGAAATATATTTCTGGATCAGAAATATTTTCAGTCAGGTATCGGAGTGCTGCTCGAATAATTCAAGCAACGCATTGTCTTTACAGTCGGTGTTCTGAAGCGATCGCGAGATGCGATATTCGGTTTGGGAGGTGTTAGTTCCGGTAACTGTATTCTCGATGCATGCTTAGTATCTATGGACTATGAGCTATAAAATTTTATTTCGGTCGTTTTGCAGTCACGAGCAGCAACGCAGCCTTTTCCAAGCCTCATTTCCAAGATATCAACATATATTGCGCACTTTCGGTACGTCGAAAACGCGTATCTGTGGTATAAATTTCATTTCGCGTCAATGTACCGGCGAATTTACGAGTCGCGCTCATTCCCAACGAGTGAGTAAAATCGATTTCCCATCCCTTGCGAAATCACACTTATTATTCAGCGACGTCCGCGTATGAGACAATCGGCCGAGTTCGTAAATTCCTACAACGCGATGCGAACGTAAATATCCATGAGCATACGAAAAGCAAAACTGGACTTGAAATTATTTGTGATTGTTAGAATTGTGAAAAATACGGCAAATAACGATAGCTAGAAAAGTGAATGAAATTCATTCTGTAAAAACACCGATAATGAGAGAAATACATGTTAAAATAATATTAGAAGTTGCAAACAAAGTTGATTGCATAATTTAACACGGGGCTTAGCAGGGAAGAGTCAGAGTTGGAAAACAGGGTGTTGAGTTACTCCTTGATAAAGCCTATGCTCGCGGCTCGTATTTTTATTGCCGTTAGGATTGCACGTATCGCGTTAATTACTCCTTTGATCTTCTCGATGGCAATTAAGACATTAATTGCGGCCGGACACTGATTTTCTAGATACCCTTGTGGGAGACGACGCCCGCGTGTCTTTACACCCGTTAACGAGGTGACACTTGCCAAAGCGATTTTTTTACCGTCTTGCGTAATTTTGTGTGATCGCTGCTCAGTGATAAATGATGCTCTCAGAATTACGAAACTTGCACAAAGAAGAGGAGCCAATATAGGAAGAGGCGTATAATAAATTAAGATGTATGAAATATTTTCTCTATGTGACTTTAATGATTAATATATAAATATTAATGTATCATCTCTAAAAAGACGGAAATAAGACCATTTCTAGTTTAGGAAATGACTGACTTGTCAGGAAGTAGACTGTGATCGTCATCGGGAAACGAACAAGGAGTCGTAGGTGGAATGCGTTCTCCACTTGTCGAACAATGGCGAACCCTTTCTATTCACGAAAAAAGCTACATCATGACGTGGCAGTCTCCGTTTTGCGTTATTAGCGTTATTCCGAGAGGGTCTGCTCTCGTACAATGGTTCTCCGCGAGGAGCTCCGTAAAGAGCATGAACGATGAAAATACGAAGCAGAAATAAATTTGTAAGAAAAGTAAAGCGAAAGTTGAGTTTCATCTATCCAGTAATTCTATTTACAGATATTTTTCTTACAATTAGAGTGCACATTTGTGCTTATCGCGTGTAAATAGAAAAAAAAACGCGTTCTGAGCGCACGAAAAATGTTTAACAGCGAAGATTCATCATCCGAAAATCTTCTGAAAATTAAGAAAATGCAATTGCACGCGATTTTTGGGAGAAATTCAGCAAGCTCACGAGATTTCCCGAGATCGTCGGAGATTGAATGCGACGTCGAAGCACCGGAGGAACGTTTAATTAACCAGTGCTTTGACCCGCGCTCGCTTCGTTAACTCGGCGAATTGTCGTTGTCGGTTTTGAGAATAGGGACCGAGTTTTCTTTCGTCGTTCCCCGACGCACGGAGTTTCGCGTCGTTGCCGACCAATTTCTCGATTTCTCAAGACGTCGTCCCGGTGGCAAGAAAACACGTCGGCCACCGCGCGCGGCAATGGGCTGCATATATATTCCGCGGATATGTATACATGTGCACGGCTTGGTACGTGAAAGCACATTCATGAACTCGAATGAGCCTGCGAGCGAGAACGTCGAGCTTGTTTATCCGACGCGATATAAAAGCGTACGCGAGGCACCAAACGGCGTCGGTAGTTGTAAACTTCGTAACTACGTGGCTCCCGGTGGCAGCGGCTCGATTATTTATGTGGAGTGAGGGCTCGTTTGCCCGACGAAAGAAAGCTTTAAACGCGGCAACAGTTCGGAAAGTTAATAACTTCGCAGCGGAAACAGCCGCACGACTGCACGACCGGGATGTATTTTTATTTAAACAGAACATTTCAACGATGACGAGAAGAGATTACGTAAGTGCAAAAGAAAAATACAAGGACGTTCTCTCCTTTCTCGGATCCATTCTGTTAATGAGTATAATTGTGTAAAATACGTGTAACGTGTATAATCAGAATTATTTAGCTTTATTTCCGCTAGTATTCGCGCTAAGTATTTGCGCTTGATAGATCTTATTTTTGCAGATTTCTCCAACCTGGAGTTCGTACCACCATTGAATCTTGGTACCGCTATTGTGAGATTTCTCGATTATCCGTCGCACGGTTGAGATAATCGAGATGTTTCTATAATCCGCGCTCGCGCAGATTGCGGACGCGAGACGTTTGCAGTTGCACCACGTCCTCATTTTCCTCGATTCTACTTACGCTTTGAATTGCAACTGCACAAATTGGCTCATGAAAGCGTACCGACGCTGCGCACGTTGAATTTGACTACGCGGCTCATCTTGACGAGGATGACGCGCGGCAAACTCGTGTAGACGTACGCTCCGAGGAGAAACAAGAGCCGCCTCGATCCTTTTAGAATGGATGCGCCGCAAAATGTACGGATAGGAAAACCCCTACTGCTTCTCGGTAAGTGAACCGTGAAATTGAAGATTTTTACACTCCTGTACCAACGGAAAGCTTTGTATGAGCTTGTTGCTCAGTGGTCCGTCTTCGTCAATGTACACGAAACGTCAAATAAACTTATTTGTTTTATTTGACGCTTTATTTTTTGAGATACCTACGTAATTAGTTTTTACGGCATAATAGCCACAACACAGTGTGCAATTTTAATTTTTTATTTCTTTTAATGAAATGGCGGTGCTAACTTCATGTACATCAATACAACATGTAACTCACCGGCCGTCGCTGTTGCTTTTTTTCTCCCCACTTCCGAGTATCCTTTTTCACCCTTCTATTATTCCTTGCATCTTCACTTCACACCATTAAACTATCATTATTACTATCACTTGAATGACCATATTATACTTGCACTATCACTATCACTATCACTCGAGCGGCATACACCGTAGGTAAGCGATCGAATAAATTAGATTAGATTATCACGACGCGATTTTCGAAATTTAGAAGACAATCGCGCGGCGTAGCAAACGCGCCGGACGATCGCCTGTTGTTTGATTCGACACTCCCGATGGTTGACAATTCGTTCGCGATATTCACTTTTAACGAGAGTTAAAAGACGAGAGTTCATGAAGAGTAACTAATCCGATCTCACTCTTACATCTCCGCGATAGGATCAAGGTACAAGTGCACTTTTCGAGAAGACTAACCGAAATGTAAACGCAAACAAGGTTCGAGCTGTCACTTTTGAAATCTCAAAATCAATTTTTATATCGATTTTACAAAACAAAAAAGATTTGTGTGCTTTTAAGCAAGCATTAGGTGCGAATTGAACCGCAACAAGTGTATAATATGGTCATTCAAGTGATAGTGATAATAATAGTGTGATGGTGTGAAGTAAAGATGCAAGAAACTACAGAAGGATGGAAAAGGATATTCGGAAGCGAGAAGAACGAAGGCAACAGCGACGTTCGATGAGTTACTTGTTGCATTGATGTATTTTTTATTTGACGCTTTGTGATATGTGATTAGTTTTTGCGGCATAATGTAGCACAAACTTAGCACAACACATCACAATTTTTATTTTTTTAAATAAAATGGCGGTGCTAATTTCATATACATTCTTTGTCATTGATACATGTTGTCGCATCAGACTAAAATTCATACTATGAATTCATGCTGAGATACATTCTGCGAACGTGGGAAATTAATCAAAACATACAACTAGGAACATATAATGGCGATTGTGCCAATTCAGATTGCATATTAATTCCAAACGTAGCAGATAAGCGCGATGACTTAATATTTTCCAACCTTTTTGCGGTGTTAATTTTAAGTAGCACGAGAAAGAAAAGAAAATTAAGTGGTACTAATTATCGAGATTTTAATTAGGAAAATAATATAATTTGAATCAATTTAGTTGGGTATATACACATTAATCCAAAAAAGAAGAGAAATTTAATGGTATAATTTAATGGTATAAAGTATTTAATTCTTTTATCTTGACTTCTTTTTGAATCATTCTATGTAGTAAGGAAACGGTCTCAATATCACGCCAATATGCACTCTTTGAAAAATTTTCTTTACGGAATAAATTTCACGGTTGCTTTTTTTTCTTGCTATTACGTCAAGAGTGCTTATTCTTTCCGCTTTTAAGGGCGAAGCGACTCCAGCGGGATATAACGCGTTCAATTAAACACGCGCGTAAAAGTGTATCACGATTCCTCGGCGAAGCGAGCTTCTCTTGAGAGCTCCCTCTTTGAAAAATGATTACTCTGTCCGAAGCGTTCGTAATTAGTACGCAGTTCCGTGAGACGCTCGGCACGATTCGCCAGACCCGGTACTTTAAGTCGTTTGAAAATCTACAAAGTACCCTTAATGAAGTTCCCAGCATCGTCTTCTTCGACGTCAAAGGGAGGACAATGGACGCGAACGATGGAGGCAGATGGGAGGATAGGGCGGTATCTACTTCCTACTATCCGTGCACTTCGCGCTTGCTGTATATATATTCTGTCTCGCATCGCATTGCAAGTCGGTAGACCGGTCATAATGGCGCGCATCTGTTCGAAAATTACAAGCTGGTGTCTGCAGGAACTACGGTGTAATCGGATGCAACTGCGAACCATTCTCGCGAACTGCCCATAGTGTTTAGTTAAGAGTTGCATCTTATGAAGCGAGAAACCGCTCAGTGATCCGTTGACTGATGCCACGGGCTATAAATCGTCACCGGTGGAATTAGATCGGGCGGCAAGTTTGCCCGGAAATATGATAGTGCAGCTGTAGATCTAAAATTTACACTCGATTAAATCGACTTTTAATTCGAAATGTTACGCGCACTGATGCAAAATATCTAAAAATATGCGTCTTTTTAAAGATTAAATTTTGTTATGTCTCTTCGCCTCTAGATATACTTTATCTCAAATATCTACTAGTATGCAAGTCTTGAAAATAAATTTCTCTTTAACGGCGTGCTTAGTGTGTCTGTTTCTCTATAATTACAACTGTTTTTCCTGGAAGTTACATCTTTATCAACCCTGCGAGTCTCCAATTTCCTCCAACTTCTGTCCACGTCACAGTCCCTCGCGACATTTCCTTTTCAATTCAGGATTGTGGTGTAAGACGATGTACGCCTCAGGACCGGCGTTTAACTGCGGCGAGGACCCTAAACGACGCGACGCGATTAGCGAGCGACGTTGTCGGCACGGCTTCCGTATCCTGATGGGCGCGCACGTAAACCCTGATACGGCCGTTCTGGGACCGACCTCTCGACAAGAAACAACGCATTCCGTCGCGAGTCCTGGCCTTTGTTTCGTTAATCTCCACCGTAGCCCGTAGATAAAGCCGAGACCCGCCAGTTACTCCGTTCCACGGGGTCGTTATGTCGAACTGCAGCGACAAGGGAGAGACGACGTGCATGCATATATGTAGAGACATTTATATACACACGTACACATGTATAATATATCGGACGACAGGCACATAAGCCTTGGGACGTTGTTATGCCGCCGGTAACCTCCTATTCAAAGCACTCACCCTCCGACATCGACCCTCGCCTTCGTCACCTTCGCTGGATTGCTCGTCTTATTAACTGCGTCCGCACCGTCTTGAAGCTTCGTGAAACTGTCTTAAAAGTTTCACCGAGCGTGACGGAGTCTCGCGTCGATTTATAGTTCGTAAGTGGCTGACTCATTTCACGTTCGAAGTCAATGGTAAAATTTTAAAGCCCGCAGTAGAAGACTATTTGTTTGAATTTTTACATTTCCCTTTTTAAAGGAAATTTATTTCGTGTTGTTGCAAAAAGATTTAAAGGAGTATTATCACAGTGTTACAATTATTCCTCGTTAGATGATATTAAGCTCAATTACACCGTATTCCGTTTCTTGCGATTATTCCCCTCGAATTTGGCGAACTGCCGTTTTCGACGACTGACATTGCTCGACTAGCAGAATTGGTGATAATATGCAAATTCCTGTAACTCGGAGTTCCCTTCGGTCGTTTCGGCTGCAGCTTTATACACTCAACGCAATGCCATTGCCGCCGCCGTTGAATTTTCAGTATTTTTGTACCTAGTCCGATTCCTGGAATTTTTCCAGTCGCCACGTACACCACCAGAGTACTTTATGAAAATTGCAGGCCGCTTTCGCGCGTACAGCTCGAGGGAGATTTCCGAGGGATTCGCGATCTCGCGGTTGTACAGCTCGCACGTTATGCTATTCGCTAAAAGCCATCTAGACCTGTATGCTTTGCCAGTCTCGGTAATAATAAAAAAAACCTCGTACGCAATCGAACCGAGTTTGACTGACGTCAGTCTCGTATACTTTCAGCGCTGCTCCTTCTTCGCAAAATAATTCCATGTTCGTTTAGCTTTTAATCTTTGACGCAAAAAATTATGCATCCAAAGCATATCGATCTTTCAGTCTGACATACTTTATCTTTTTTTTATTATACAATTTCTCTTTTTACTCATAATCGCCGTTTTTTATTGATTTTATTTAATTTCTATTTCATTTTATACTGATTAGGTTACTTTAGTTTGTTCTCTAATCGGTGATTTTATCGATACCAGTTTTAAGGATGTAATCTTAAAAAAAAATTGCATTCAAAGCTTAATGCATAAACGTGCATATTCGATGAACACGATGTAAGAGCAAAAAAATGTGTTATTGTACATTCATTAAAATTTAATAGAGTACTCACACTAGTTTTTTTCTCTCTCTTTCTCTCTATCTCTCACAGCATTAATCGAGTTCCTTTTACTCCGGACATAATTACGTTTTCTTCAAACCCCCCC
>VBVQ01001349.1:0-36418 GCA_011636635.1 Tetramorium simillimum
AAGAGACAGATATATATGTGTGTGTGTGTGTGTATACTCACATATAATTAAGTATTTGTTATATAAAGTATTATATTTTATACATTCTATACATAAAAAAATTGTGATTTATATAACAAAAAATATAAAATACAGGAAAAAAAATATATTTGTGCGTTATATACATATAATTATAATTGCAATTGTAAACATTTGAAATTATTGATATTTCAATAAAATTAAACATTTTATACAGTCATATATAGGCGTGCGTTATTACGTTACAACTTACAAGTTATCCGCCTAATGTAAATTCTTGAATCCAACTGCGTTTTCTGTTTATCTCTTCACTTTCTTTCTCCGAAATCTAAAGGCCAAACTAGACGGATTTGCATAATGACATAAACATATATCCCAGCGGAGAAACCGAGCGGATAAATCGCGACTTATCGATAAACAGTGCTCCGTGGTAGATCTCTCATTTTCTAATTCGTATGCCTACAATTATTTACAATCCACGCGCGGCGGCGGCGCGCGCGCGCGCCGTTGGCTCGTTTATTTCAGCGCGCCCACGGACGCGCGAGCGTGCGAAAGAAAAACGGTAGCCGAGGAGGAAAGGAAAAACAGAGCCGTCGGTGCGGTTTATCGATAAATCACGGGCCGCGCGCGGCGCGATCTCGCGCGATCCGCCGGCGCGCGCATACCCGACAGCGGTCACGTGACCCGTCCCACTCCCACGATCGCCCCCACCGGCGGCCGCCGGCGCCGTTTACGGTAGGAAATTCCGAGAATTTCCAGCCGTGTCGGTTCATTCCGTCGTCAGCGGCGTCGACCGACGGTGCCCGACGGCCTGTGATGTACGCGGCCGAGAGGACGGCCGAGGGAGCGGATTGGAGCGGAAGCGGCGGTAGGAGGACTTCTTCGGGGTGTAACTTTCGGGAGAAGGGACTGGTGGCAGGCAGGCCGTCGCGCGAGCGAGCGCTATTGATGCCAGCGTGGGTGTGAGTCCGATTGCACGCAATAATTAATCCTTTCCGCGATTATTGCGCGGCCAGTGCGGATTATAGGCTGTCGCGTCGCGCGTCAGTGATATACGTTCAAGGTCGCCGGCGCGAAACGACCGCACGAAGAGCTGAGCGGAGCTGCGGTAACGGCGGCGGCAGCGACGGCGACGGCGGCGGCGGCGACCGTATGTATTGCGTCGTAAAACGTCCGCGCCGAAAAAAGGTCTGCTTCTGAAAAAAAAAAAACGCGAGCGAACAGCCCGGCAGTCGAGCGTCAGGTGAGTTTCGTCGAATTCCGGAGCGGGTCTTCGCTCGCTCCTTTCCCCTCGCCGTCCTTCCTCCTCTTCTCCACCCCCCTCTTTTCTTCCCCCTTCGCGTTCTTATCTATTTGCGCGTTACGTCGCGCGATCCGACTCTTTTCTGTCTCGCGCCGAGCTTTTACCGTCGCGACGCCGAGAGATCCCTCGTCGTCGTTGTCGTCGTCGCCGCGACTTTCCTCCCGGTCGCTCCTCTCGCGCGGACTTCCGTTTTCCGCGCGATCCTCCGCGCGCCCTGCGCGCTCTCCCCGAGTTTCCAGGCGCGAGACGCGTATGTGTGAAGTCTTCTCCCTCGGCGGGCCCGCGGTCGCTCGCGATAACTTGTCGCGTCGGCGATAAAAATAAATCGGCGAGATCCCTCCTCTTTTTTTTTCTTTTTAACATAAATTACAGACGCAATTGCCCCGATCCCGGAGCTCCGCGAGCTCGAGGCGAGACACTTTCCGAAGCCTCGGGGTCGAAACGCGGATCGCTAATTATACAAGCTGTCGCTTTGGAATATCCGGATCGAACTTTAGCAGCGAGTCATAGTCCTGGATGATCTGAGTAACGTCGGATTACATAATGTTTGCGTATCATCCGTTTATTTGTATGTCGGGATTCTGAAACTTTCCGCGCGGCTGCGAAGAAACGTTTGCAAAATCTGTTTATAGTGTTGTACGCTCTTGTCGGTCAACTTGCCGACGAGCCGCGAATAGTTTGAACGCGTTCGAAACTATTTTGTACGTCGGAGTAACTTTCGATCAAACTCGAATTAGCTTGATCGGCATTTAGACGGCAGAATTGCCCCCGTCGACATTTAGCTGTTTTTTTTCGATCCTAATTTAAATATCTTGGTCAACAAGAAATCAATCATTGATTGAAGCGGCATAAATCTTCATTTTATTATTCCCAATTTAAATATCTTTCTTCTTTCTGCCGATAATTTTATCCGCGTTATGTCCATTTCTATCAATGCAGATAAACTTTAATCTCGGTTGAACTTATCTTGCATCTTTTTCCAATTCTTGCAACTGGAAAAATCTAAAAAGTAAGTTCAATTGAGATTAAAGTCAATCTACATTGGTAGAAACAGGCATTAAAGAAATACTGTTAGTCAATCGACGATTAATTTGTCGATTAATGTTCGATATTTTATTTCAATAAGACTAAATATAGAAAAAATTTTTGCTCGAAGAGAAAGATTAGATTAGCGACGATGAATCGTATCTACTTGGAATTTCAGCTGTAAGCGATTCTGCCGACTCGAATTAAAATCGCCAATTGAATTAATTCAAGTTTTAGTCAGAGTATAATTTCGGGGTTGTTTAAGTCACTCGAATGTTGACCTTTGAAATATTAATGTAACGGGCATTTTCTTTGCATCAGAGAGATTACAATTATTCGACAAAATGGCGCTGTGGCTAAAAGCACAGCAACTTTCGCAAGATTCGTTGCAAAAGGTGCGCAACATATATGGAGAACATTTCCCGATTGAAGTGAGGCACTTCTTGTCATCATGGCTAGAGGAAAAGATGTGGTGAGCATAATATATAAATTTAGAGAAAGCACTTTTTCATTTATGCCTATTTTTACCGATGTAGATTAACTTTAATCTTGGTTTAACTTACTTTCTATCTTTCTTCAATTATAAAAATTGGAAAAAGATACAAGATAAGTTCAATCAAGATTAAAGTTAATCTACATTGGTAAAAATGAACATTAATCGTTTTCACACAAACAGGAATTGTATTGTTACATCATCGTTAATCTTTTAGGAATAATGTAGTTGAGGACAACCCACAGTTTGAGCACTATGTAAACAATTTTGTCGCATCACTGATACTTGAGTTAGAATCAAAAGCAAACACTCTTACCACGGAAGATATGTTTGTAACAAAGATGAAATTGATAGAGGCTGCTACCATGTTTCGAGTGAGTTGTCCATCGTGTTTTTACACGCTCATTTAAGTGGATTACAAAAATGTTGCTCATCTCTATTATTCTTTTACTGTAGCAAAGATACAGTGAGAATCCAATGACGTTGTATAAAATAATCAGACACTGTTTGGGCACGGAAATGAAATTGGTCGCAGAAGCCGAACATTTAGGAGGTTTAATAACGAGTGACAGGGTCAGTTTGATGATAGGCGACACGGTTACGGAAATAGCTCATCAGGTCGATATATTGCGGCGAAAGACGTATGAGACCGGGGAGGACTTGCGAAAGATAGAACAGGAGCAGGAGTCTTTCGCTCTTAGTTATCACGAGTGTACGAAACTGAATGCCCATTTGCAACATATCGCTATGCAAGTACAGAATCAACAGAATATGGAGTTGGAAAAAAAGATTAGAAGGTAAAACAATTGTTTGCAATTTAAAGTATGGTGTGTATATATATATATATATATATATATAAATATATATATTGCAATCTTTGTTAATGTAATATTATTAATGAGAGTCGGATATTCTTTATTTAGACAAAAAGAACAGCAAGATCTGCAACTGAGTCAAAAAGTAAACGGTGTGGTTCGTCTACGTTTGATGCTCATGGAAAAATTGGATGATATAATAAAAAAATTGAATATTTTACAATCGCGAATTCTCGACGATGAACTTATAAGGTAAAATGTCGATATTTAAAGATGTAGTAAGATATAGACTTTTCTTCCTATTATCGAGCCACTAACAATCCTGATATTTCGTTTAGATGGAAGAGAGATCAGCAATTGGCCGGTAATGGTGCAAATTTTGCGTCCAACAATTTAGATTCCATTCAAGAGTGGTGCGAGAGTCTCGCCGAGCTAATCTGGCAGACTCGGCAACAGATCAAGGAAGCGGAACGCTTGAAGCAAAAGTTCCAATGTGAACCACCAGGCATTCGAGATACTCTTCCGAGTTTGAATACTCAAATTACACAATTTCTCAGTTCGCTTGTTACAAGTACTTTTATTATTGAGAAACAACCACCGCAAGTCATGAAGACCAACACTCGTTTTACAAGCACGGTGCGTCTTCTTGTCGGAGGCAAATTGAATGTTCACATGACACCACCGCAAGTAAAAGTCAGCATAATTAGCGAGACACAGGCAAACGCTTTGTTGAAGAGCGAGAAGATGGCAAAATGCGGCGAAGTCAGCGGCGAGATTTTGAATAATACTGGCACGATGGAGTACCATCAGGTATGTGATATTTTTTTATATTCATTTTATGTTGAATTTGGTAGTACAGATAGATAAAATATTTGGAGAAACGTCGCTTTTAATATCAATTCAAAGTTTAAAAAAGTATCATCGCGCTTATATAATACCATTTTGCAGGCGACGAGGCAACTCTCAGTAAGTTTCCGCAACATGCAGCTGAAGAAGATCAAACGCACGGAAAAGAAGGGTACGGAATCTGTGATGGATGAGAAATTTTCATTATTGTTTCAATCACAGTTTTGCGTTGGCGGAGGCGAGTTAGTATTTCAAGTTTGGACTCTGAGTTTGCCCGTGGTCGTGATAGTACACGGTAACCAGGAACCACATGCATGGGCGACAGTCACTTGGGATAACGCGTTTGCCGAGCCAGGTAGGCAACCGTTCCAAGTACCGGAAAAAGTACCGTGGGCACAAGTAGCGGAGGCATTGAACATGAAGTTCCGCTCGGCAACCGGTCATTCTTTGTCCGAGGACAATCTCCGGTTCCTCGCGGAAAAGGCATTCCGAGGCAATGGCAATTCAGTCGGTCAAGATTACTCAAATATGCTGTTGAGTTGGGCGCAGTTCTGTAAAGAGCCCTTACCCGAAAGAAACTTCACCTTTTGGGAATGGTTTTATGCTGTTATGAAATTGACTAGGGAACATCTGAGGGGTCCGTGGATCGATCGCTACATCCTCGGATTCATCCGGAAGAAACAAGCGGAAGAGATGCTGGCAAACTGCGCGGTTGGCACTTTTTTGATGCGCTATTCCGATTCAGAACTCGGCGGTATTACTATCGCTTGGGTTGGAGGTAGAGTATTAAAACAAAAATAATTCGATACCCCCTAAGATAAGTTTATGTGAGAGGATGCATAACTGGTATCTTAACATTACTAGATCAAGCATTATCAGATCACGTCTTCATGCTGCAACCGTTTACTAGCAAAGATTTTGCTATTCGAAGCTTGGCTGATCGTCTTGCTGATATGCAACATTTGCAATATCTCTATCCAGATATTAGCAAAGATACTGCCTTCGGCAAATATTACACTCCATTCCCTGGTAAATATTATAAACTAATCTTATTGTGACTATATGTGATAATAATAATAATTAATTAATTTCCACAGATAACCAAACTCACACGTCGAACGGGTACGTCAAGCCATATTTAGTAACACATGTGCCAGGTTGGCCAGCTCTGCCCAGCATCGGTGGTCAAACACCGTCCCATTCATCGGTAACAGGTATAAACAACAACGGCCAGAGCGGCCCGGGTGGAAGTTACCCTGCCACACCGCAGACTGTATTTCCACCGCATAGTCCACCAGATCCATCCACGCGGGACACGCCGTCCGTAGCATCAAGGTCAGTCTCTTGGATGTAACATCAGTGATCTTTACCTGATATTTTTACTAAATCAACGAAATATCGAGATATCGATAGGCCTTTACATTTGGTACTTTGAATCTCAGATTATGAAGACGTCCAGTGAATTAAGTAAATGACATGCAATACATTTTTTTAATTAATGACGTAGTTTTCGAAAAAAATACGTTTTCTTTGTACTTTAAAATATTCTTTTTATTTTTTTTTATTATTTCATGAGACATCACTTTCTCATCGGTTGTGGCATAATTTACTGGACACTTGTCTCATATTGATGTCAAACATATCACCCACATTTTATAACTAATAATCTTTAAGATGAAAATTCTAAATTTTTTTATTACCACTACAAGTAATAATTAATTATGCTACCGTATTTTATAAATAATAATCTTAAGATAAAAATTCTAAATTTTTTGATTATCACTTTAAACTCTATAATCAACTATGCTATCGTACTAACAGATGTTGAATCTGTTTTTGATGGCACAGAAGATTTTATTTTTCATCATTTGATATGAATCTTAAATTGTGAATGAAAATGAAACTTGTAACACAATACCAAAGTACCATGTTGCATCTCTCTGGCTTAAAAAAAAAAAATGAAAATCGAAGACAATAATTTATGTGAGCTTATTGCAAATGAGAACAAGTATTACACATTCCTTGCACTTAACTCACATTTTACATACATCTTCTAGATTTTCTCTTTTTTGCAAAGATGGTCAGTATTTTTTCTTTTTTTTTTTATAATAAGTCTTTTGACACAAGGAGTTCTATAGAAAGATGTAATGATAACTGCGCGATTGTACTTTTTGTAAACGTTTTTACAAAATATTGTATTGTTTAATATAAGCTAGATGAGCAAGGAGGAAAACTGAAGAATTTATACCGTAAAGTACGATAAAGCACGCATTATTCAACGAATTCTGTAATGATGACTGATATGTGTTGGACGATATTGGGTTATTCTGGGTATTGTTTTTTTGAACAAAATAACTGTGACGTGAATGCAGATAGTTATTATCTGCTGAAATGTTCAGAATGTGTGCGTAAATGTATGATTAATGACGCCACAAAGTAACAATCATGTGTTAAATCATCATTTAATTTTAAAATATTTTTTTAAAAGCTTTTGAATTTTTACATTGCACCTTCTCCTATATATATTTATTGTGTGTACCCCAGTATTTTGGTCCAATAATAAAGCTTTATTCATACTATAAGTACATAAGGGGGTTCTTCATACGTGAAAACGTTCCAGTTGCGCTTCAATTTCATTTGTTCAAATACTCTTCAAAGAGCATATGTAAACAAATAGGAATGTGCATATTAGTTATATTTAAATCTTTTGATACAATTCAGCTTCATATTAATAAAAAGAATATATTTTATTACGCACCATTTTTCAGCCTTACCGATAATATAGATACTCATATGAATACCTATACTGTTAAAGTAGACACATATTCAAACAATTATAATTAGTATTTTAAAAGGTTGTCTGTTTTTGTTATGATGAGTTACGACAAGAGTATTTCTCAATTTTAACATAACCTGTTTTTTTTTTCAAAACAGATTGAGATTCTGAAAGTACATACAACGAATAATATTCTTAATTTACAACTTCAAAAAATGACTCGTTTATATGTACAAGTGTATATGCATATGCAAATATGTAAACATGTATCTGTGATACAGATTTCTTTATGTATAATTTTTATAAAAATTATCTATAATTTATTATTTACAATTATCTAAAATTTATCTATAAAAAATATGTTTAAATTTTATTATATATCTATAAAAAACATAAAGATATATACGTATATGTATATACACACGTATACATATATTCATTTTTTAGATTAACATATTGTTCATTAGTTAAGTGAAATGTCCAAGTAATGTCATTTGGAGAATGAAAGAAAGGCAACTGGCAGCAAAGTAACTCATTACTTATAGCGTGAATAAAGCCTGATTAATCAGCTATCTATAAACCTAGTATTAAAAGGCATTGCTATACTGTGTATAATGCAATATTAGTATTTTGAGGAGATTCTAAACGAATAATTGTAATATTATAAGGTGCCTTTACGCACAAGTGCATTTCAATTTTATATCATTAAATTTATGTGTTTAGTTTATGCGTTAAGTTGTATAATTGGTATTAAAAATGCGATCTCTGTTTTCTATTCTAATTTTTAGTATTGTTTATTTTTTGACATATTATACACGCATATACATACATACAAGCACACATACAAAACATAACACACATTGTATAATTATATGCAAATTTTTATAACCAAAAAAAAAAGAATTAAAAATTTATCAATAAATTTAAGAAACGGAAGCAGACACTTTATTTCAACAGGTTTTAATTCGTTTTTATCATTGAAACGGCTCTATTTCGACTATCCGTATAATCATATCTTAATTGTGGACCATTGTGAAATATTGATTAGAAATTAGGATGAAATTAATTTTTCGACTGCCAAATATTTTTCTATGATTCATTTTTCTAATGCAGCGGCTTATCCATAGCTTTAATGTAGCTTTTATACTATCATATAATTTTTGCATATTATAGCTTATAATGTTGCGTAGATAGCGTAAACATTTGCGTGTTAAAGAAATGCCACGTTTAGCAAAACAGATGCGCAGATATGCTACTCGTATTAAGATAGCTGTGTCTGTAAAAGTAAAAAAGGCAAAGGCCCGGAGCAAGCCGGTACAACCACAACAGAATGTTCGATACTATTCTGCAACTAAAATGCAGCTCCAATCACTCGCAGCTGGCAATTGAGTAACGTTATTGCTCGCGGATTCATTGGAACGATATTGCCGTTTCGTTGCTCTCATGCATCGCACGAATCGAAAGATAAAAAAGACGGGAAAAGAATCATGATCCTTACTTTGCTTCTCTCGGAGACGACAAGTGACCGACTTGCAAGCTTAGTTCTGGGAGGGACTCTTGTGGTTGTCATTCGTACTTCCTTTGCCGTGTTGTACCGGCTATCTCGGCTATAATCGGTCACCTTCGAAAAAAGTATATATATTTCCAGACTAAAAAAAAAAGAGAAAGGAAAGGGAAGAGAAGGAGAGATTTAAACCTACGATAATTTGATTATCGAGGATTGCCAGTGATTGGGGTTGTGTTTTGATCTGTGGTAGCTACGCTCCGGGTCTCGGCCAGTCAGGCGTTGGGCAGCCAGGTTCGGACATGGACTACATGGAGATGATGAGTAACAACGAGTTGTCGTCGATCGACGACAATCTCAACTTGGATCACTTGAACAACTTCGGCTTCGACTTCATGCAGTACAACCAATCTACCAAGCTGCAATAGGAGGTATGCCTACGAGATGCACCGTCGTCCTTCAAGTACGACGGCATATCCGTAAGGACCGCCGTTGCAGGCCTAATCCTGATCTTTCTTCGATCTCTATTTATCAGTCACGCCGAAGCGCACCGGAGGCAATCGAATGCAATGTATCGCGAATTGTTAACAGGGGAGGGATATTAATGTATCCTAGAATGATACAATTATATTTCTTTTTCTCTCTTCTCTTCTTTTGTATAACGACCATTTATAGGTAGTATTTTATAGCTACGGAAATTGACTTTCTTATATCTTTAGAGGATTATAGAAAGATTGTTATCACTTTTACCTAATATGATACATATGTAATATATCTCTGTTGATCTTGTTCTCTTATACTCAAGTTGCACTGACTGAGCAATACATTCGAAAGCTCTTGCTTAAATCATGTTGATACGTTAATACGACACACAGGTCAATACGTACGAAGATATTCGTATCAATTTAATGAGTTGGCCTGTCGTTACGACAAAAATTATAATTTTTTTCATTAATATATTTTTTAATGTTTAATGAAACAAGTGATTCTTAGATTCAGATGTTTCCATATATTCTAAAATGATCAATTTATTCTTCTAGTGAGACAACCAAAAAATTTTTTTCGTATTCGTTCTGATTAATGATTTCGTTAATTTTATCGAATCCTCTGCTTACGCTCTTTGTATGTATCGTTTTTTTCTAACGTTCATCAATGTAATTTAAGTTCTTACACAATGTAAACGAGAGTAAACTTAGTACAAAGATTTATATATTATTGTCTATAGTCCATAACATATAAAGTGCTAAGAAAGTAATTATAAATAGAAATGTATATCGCTTGTGAATAGCAGATTATAAGCTACTCTCTACTCTAAGCAAATATCTGTAATAACTATATTACATGTATACATATATATAGTATTACGTATAGAGATTGATATAACCATTATTTTTGTTAAATATTTAAGATCGTTTTATAGAGAAAATTTTAACAAAATATTGTAAATCGTGTTATATCTTTTCTTCTCTTTTTTTTTTAATAATTGTGTAGTTACGGTACCGTGGTTACAAATTGGTTTTACATTTTTAGAGGATTAGAAAAGGAAAAATGAAATCCTTGCAATATTGTTTGCTTTTAATTCACATGTTTAGGATTGTTAGATAATGATAGAGATTCATTGGAGGGAGATTTTTAGAGCGTACATTTATACACTCAACAATGCATAGACTATCATTTCCACGATTACCTAGTCAAATTGCCATTGCATGCATTTTGGATTTTGGAAATAAAGCCACGAAAAACAGAAAATGGATTAAAGTTTGAATTTCGTTGCATTTGGTTCAGTTATACAGAAAAGTAATATTAAAGGGAATAGCGCGTGTTACGTAGATTTAAAAATGCATTGTGTGTGATGTAACCTGAAGTAAGTGCCTTGCGCATTTTTAAATTTTGTATTCTGAAATTTTTCGATAAGTTCTAAATCGTTTTAATTAATTTTTAAGTTTTTTCTATTTCAGTGATATCTTAAGTTTTTTGAATTTATGTAGTATTTTGTTGAGAGATAAGTTGTTAATGAAAAATAATTTAGGATGTCTTTGTAAGGATTTAGCTTGAAAACTTGACATCAATTTTTAGAATTATTTTTAGGATTAAAGAATATTTTTAGAGGTATAAGACAGAAAGAGAAGAGAAATGTAAGGAGACTAATTTTCATAGAATTTACATAAAATCTCCTTACTTTTTAACTTAAATCAGCTATAATAACTTTAGGTTATTATAGGTAATTACTATGGTGCCCTATTCCCTCCCCTGTGTGTTTTACGATATAACGCGACACATATGTTTAGACGCGGAATAAAGTACATTGTAGAACAAATATAATGGTTGTTCTGATTTTCTTTCTACTTTAACGGATATTCATCCCTTTTGATAAAGTATCACGATATATTAACATGTGATTTGTTTAAATTTTGAATATTTATTTCTTTATTGTAGTAGAATAATGTTTTTTCAAACTCTGTTATACCACATAAATAGAATGGCAAGGCAGAGAAATTAAACTCGAGTCTTTCCCTTGATAGGCGACTAGTCATAAAGTTATCCAGCAGCTCGGCTGTTTATTATTGCAGCTATATTTAGAACAGATTTCACACGATTTGCGCGATATGTAATTTCCATATCTAAAATCTTGAGAAGTGAAAATATAAATTTAATGTTCTTGACGTTATTTAATATTAATTTAAATGCCATGATTACGGTAAGAATTAATTAATAATTATAGTTAGTGCAATTATTTCTATATTTTTATTTACCGGCACAGCTTTTTAATAATATATTATTAGCTTTTTCCAAAGGAAACTTTAGTATACTCGAAATAAATATTGAAAAATTTTTAAAACGATTGTTGATTTTTTACTCTAAAATAATTTTATTCATAATAAGATTTTTGTCCCAAAAAATAGGGAACGTTGGCTGCCGCAAATTTGAAATAATAAAAGTAGATTACAATTTATCTTCAGCAAACAGCGAACGCTATTCAATCCTAAAGTATTTAAGTCGCTACTGTCGGAGCAGACGAATCGTTATCCTGTTTGTCAAGTGGACAAGGACATTCCGCGGATGAATCGTCCTCGACATAGTGACCTGGCATGGGATAACTCATGTGATAAACTGTGTCGCTGGCCATCGGATATTCTGGAGTTTGATATTTGCTTTTTTGAGCCCATGGTAATTCTTCTTTAGGTTTCGGCGTCCACGTTTGGTATGATAATTTATTAATCGTCTCGCAGTCGAGCTTACTGTCCGGCCTGGACAGAGATATCGCAAGATTACAATTTTACAATTCGAAACACGGCTGAACACACGTCATGAAGAGATTTAAAAGATGAAATAAGAAAGACGATAATAATAACAACCGATGCTAATTAGATATTGCGCAAGCAATATATAGCTAAATTAAAACAAAGTCAAAGCAATAAAGAAATTAATTGCGAACTCAAGTAAGTCTTTTAAAGACATCTTTGAAGAAAAAAATTTCCTCCTGAAAAAAAAAACGAGTTTTAACTGCATCATAGATGTCCTTTGGACTATTTGAATTCACATATGTTTCTTCTCACCTATAATATTGTATAATGGGCTTGTAGCTGCGAACAGGTTTTATCGCGTCGGGTTTTACGTAAGATAGTCCAGTAGTCGTGCCTCCCTCCAACGGTACGTCGACTATACGGATGTTATCAAAGGGGACGATAACGTCTGGACGCAACGTCGTTTTTGCGACGTATTCGCAACGAGTCGTCGTTTCCGATTGCATTTTACCGGTCGCCAACTTGGTCTTAACGCGCGGCATAAACGCTTTTCGCCTCTCGCCCCAAACTCGTTGATAACTCAGCTACAAAGTAACTCGTGTAATGAGAATTAAAAGAGTTATATATCGCGACAGAAATTATCGATTTTTTTATCGTGCAACTTGGGAATAATTACAAAGTCACACCTTGCTAGTCGTATCGGCGGACATCCTTGCGTCGGGAATAGAGATATTCCCGCAGGGAACAAACGGCACCATGCGCTCCCCGTTACCCGGTAGATAGCTCTCCTTGTAGATAGTTTTATCCACAAATTCCGCGCCATAAGGAAATACATATGTCACGGCAGGAAGGAAGGGCTTTTCCATGGAAACCGCATCGTTCTCCAAATAGCTCTGGGAATAGGTCGTCTTGTTGCACATCGCAACGTCCGGTGGCCTTCAAACATTAATATTATCAGATTAATATCATCTTTTATGTTACAGAAAATAAAATCATGCAAAGGAAATATTCCTATAATTGTTATATTGTCACGTAACAAGAAAACAGATAAAGAAATTTTCTTATTTCGTATTCAAATTTTAATTAAAGCATAATATAAGAGTTATTCTTAAACAAGATGATACTTTATGTAATGTTTACATTATTTATATATATATTTTTTTTACATATTTTATAGAAAATAATTGTAGTATTTGTAATTTGTATCTCTTTATTATTTAGATTTATGTTTTTTATTGTAAATTATGTTAATTGATTTTGTTATTGTCAGAATGTAAAACTCAAATTCACGTACTTGTACGTTGGTTTCTGGCTCCAAGGATACAATTCTTTTTTAACAATGGCAAAGGGCTGATAGCTCAGTTTTTGCGTTGTCTCTTTGGGAAGCGGCTGGGTCGATGGACGGTACTTTAATATCGGTTTGAAACTGATTACAGGTTCAATTGGCCCTGGAGAAACATAGGACAGTCTTGCCATCGTTCTGTTCTCCAACGGATCTGAACTTGTGCGAATATTTCCGGAGGGTATAATCATATCTGGCCTCTCCGCGTGTTTTGCCATGTAATCGTGTCTCACTGTCGTCACGGTCTCCATCATGCCTGTGCTCGTTGGCAGTCTAAAAAGTTATTATATTAACTTAATTCCTTTAGCATTGTTTACTGATAATCTTCCAAGTTTTCAGTTTCGTTTTTTTTCTTATAACAAAATAAAAGAAATACAAGAAAATCTTTTTTCTTAAGATAACTTAAACGTGATTTCTTCAACTGAAAGATAAATAAGGAACATGTGTGCGAATCTTTCTTTAATTTGAGATTTTATGTTTCCAAGTCATTATTCGTTATTTATCTCACAACTTTTAACGTGTACTCATAGTCGAAATTGTTAAAGTTCTTCTTAGATGTACAGGAGATACAGCATAATTTTAATATCTTCACTCAACAGAGAGTTTTGTATTAAATTCCTCGTTTTGCAAACATTATGAATATTGACGCATATAATGGTGGAATTTTATACTATGCTTACCTACGTTTCGGTAGGATAGGCTCCGCTTTAACGGTCTGCCATACGGGTCTGTAGGATAGTTTATTTGTTGTCTCATCGAAAAACTTGCCAGTACTTTTTTGAAGAGCGTGAACGGGCCGAATTGGTTGTAGCCGCGCACAACGCGCCGCTGCGCGATCCACATTTAGATAAGACAAGTGATACGTCGTTGTGTCTTCAAATTGCTTCGATGGTGCCTTGTACAATCGTTCCGGCGCGAAGGATTTTACTCGTGCAGGTTGCACGTATCTTTTGTACTATGGTTAGTAACATAAATATTCAAGCTATACGAATATTAATAATTCCTCTAATAATAATATATTGTATATATTATTATTAGACTATATATATTGTAATACATTGTATTGTACCAGAATATAATATACAGTCATGGTAATTACAATTAAATATTAACAATTATAAATTATTAATATATTAATTTGCAATCAAATTATTACAACAAAAAGTTCATCGTTGTGTATGAAATATCAGTTATAATAATGAATCTTTCAACGCTATGTCAAAAGCATTATAAATAATCGAAAGTGTGCCAATGAAAATATTGACAATTACTTTTGTCTTGCATGGACATGCCATCGTTTTGGTACCTGATGAGGCTTTCCTCTTTGAATAAGCCTCAACAATCTCCATATTGTAGCTTCCCTTTCAGATCCTTTTTTCTATCATATATTGTATATATGTACAATCCACAATTGCATTAATATTATTTTGCATAAATGATGTAATAAATATCAAAGCGTTCAAAATAATCTTGGAATCAAAATTTCATAACATTTTAAAATCTGATTAAAATATGCTTGACACATGGTCCAGAACTAACTTCGTGTTATCCTCGTCGTAAGATATGTCGTGATATCAGTTTTGAACTCGCATTGGATCACATGATTTTACTTCTCTCACGATACGGCGTGTAGTACAAAAGAGAAAATAGGCAAAAATACAATTTCGTAAAAATTGCGCTAGAAACTCTATTTCGTCTACGTATTCCAGTAGCAATTTGTACTTAACGTTATGTATAACTACGTGAAATTCCTGTCGTCAGTACATATGTGACGTGACGTGACATACGTACCACAAGGATCACAGTTTTAATTTTCAAGAAATTTATACAGCATTTTAAGCATCTAGCGATCAACACCTCGCTAGATTAACTAATGCCATCTTCTCGAAATGCGAGAATAGAAGAAAGGAAATATCATATATTCAAGATATTTTTATCTTTCAACTTTTAAGCTGTTGCATGACATTAGTCGTTCTAGGTATTGATCTATGCACCCCTTTCACGGTACCGATTGGCACAAACTACAGTGTGTGTATATGTGTGTAAAATATATATATATATATATATATATATATAATATACATATATATGTATATATATTACACACCACGTGTGTGTACGTGTACGTGTGGAAGACACGCGAGAGACATTTCGTACAATTTGCACCTGTATCTTTTTTTGTGTTTATGGGTTATATATTATATCTAAATTTCACACGCCCTTTTTTACACTTTGTTCGCACATTAAAGCGCATTAAAAGAAAATGTGTTTTAACATTATATATATATATATATTTACTGTATACAATATAATTATATGAATATCTTATATCCCGATTAAACTGAGAGAAAGAGATTATAAATACAAGACAGCCTAAAAAGAATAACCGCGTCCTCCTGATCAATTTGCAACCGCTCTGTCGAAGTTAAAACTTAAGAAAGAGAGGTAGAAATGTAGGATGAACTTAAAAAAATAATAACATTTCTCGCGGCTGAGAGGACAATGTGACTGACACTGATACCACTGACACTTATTCACGAGCACTCTGATTCAAGTCACTCTGATTCTCGTTTTCAACACCAGGAGAAGAACGGACTCTTATTCTGGAAGCGCTGGGTAAACGTGTCAGAGAATGAAAACAACCTGGGAGCGCCGTTTCCTTTGGCCCTAGAGCAAAAAAAGATGCGTGAAACTCTATAACATTCATTGCTGTATATCTAAAAATGAAAGTAATAAATAAACAAAATACATACTTTTCTACGATTACAGCTGGCATTTGTACCAATTGCACGGGGCTTTTAGCATCTTTTAGAGCTTGTTGTAGATTCAAAATTTGGCCGCGCATCACGCTCATTTGCCTATCGAAGTGATGTCGATCAAAGCCTTTGTCTTGCTGCAGAAATAAATAAATTATGCTTACGTGAGATTATTGTTCGAGCGATGAGCGAAATGTGAAACGCGATATGCTCGTTTTCGTCGAATAATACATGCAGCATACTTTGAATAGCTGATACAGATCGTCGCAGAGATCCTGTACAAAATTCTGGTCTGAGAGTTGTGGCAGGACTAACTCTCTCGTGACTTCGCTGAACGGCTGTTTCGCTTGAGTCAACCATGCCCAGTGGTAAGGATATGCTCTCCAAGAATCCGGATGCTTAAAGGGAAATGCCAGGCCGTTGTCGATCGCCGCGATCTTCACCTCACCCTGTTCGGATCCATTTTTGCTAACAGTAGTATCGTATTTGATCAACCAATTATCGTTACCTACGAGCGAGATATTTATTGGTGAGGAAAGAACCTACGTAACTAACGCTATTACGGACAAAAGCAATTTTATCGTTTACCCCTGTCTGTATTTCTGATGATATAATCTAGGATGACCAAACGCTCGAACTGGAGCTGGAACTCTCGACTCAAGCGCACCGGCATGGACTCGTTCTCCCATCGCCTCAGCCAGTAATCGGCATCCTTGTAACCGTCCACGAAAACTTGGAAAGAACCGACCTTCGGTGGTAGACCGATGCGATTAAAGTGCGATCCTACTGTGGGGAACTGGTCCATGATGGCCTGCTTCATGCGTGCCTTCTGACGATCCAAACGGGGATAATTGAACACTTCGCTGACGAGTTTCACCACCCTAGTGTTCGGCACGATGCCGAGGCCCAGCTTGCGATCGACCAGGCTGGCGCCTGCCTCGCTCAGGTAACCTTGATTCGGAATCAAACAACTCCTGCCGAAGCAGCACGGACAGCAGAGCTTGTGCATCCACTTTGTCCATTTTGGATTCAACCTGCCGTAAGGCTCCTCGTCTTTCGGCTTGAACACACCTATAATTTTCTGCTGAGACAGAACGGAATCGTCATTATTTTTTTGCTCTCGGAAGTGACAATGGCGTCTGAACGTTTTATTTTTGAACAGATTAGAAGCTATGTCTTACCCCCGCTGGATTTTTGACAAAGTAACTCCCGCTGGAACCCTGGTATATCCTCTCTGGGAAAACTCCATTGTCTATCGCGCACTCAGCCTGCCACACCAGCTCCGAAAACTGTGGATCATCTATAAACATGTACGTGTATATAAGAAACGTGGAACGTATTTGTTATGCGTGCAAACAAACATGAAAAAAAAAGAAGATTCTTAGAAGGTCACTGTCAATCATCCTCCGCCCGGACGAACCTGGGAATCTGTTGAACGTGACGTCGAGTTCCAAGCGACCGAGGAGAGGCTGGCTCTCCCGGTCGATCCCGGAGGAATCTATGGCTAGGGTTTGGTCGTTGCTCAAGCCAGGAACGAACTCGACGTCGGGCAGCAGATCGGCCGGCGACGGCGGCTGGTGGTGGCTGGCGACGGGCGCGATGGACAGGTCCACCAGCGCATCGGTCTCCACCAGTGCGGCAGCGGCGGTGGCGGCTGCGGCGGTGGTGGCGGGGCTGGTATTGTTCTGGCTATGGTACTCTCGGTAAGGCACGTGCAGTTGCCGCTGTTCGGAGTCGCTCATCACAGACCGCTCGCGCTCGGCGAGGATCAAGGGCGGCCTCCGCACCCCCACTCGCTCTGCGATTGTCAGAGCTCGACGCACGTCGGGCTCCGGGTCTCTCTGGCCGTGCCCGCAACGGACGATCGGCCACCCTTACGACATTCCCGGCGCGCTGACCTCCGCTATTGTCAGCGACGCACGCGGCCCGACGATGACGACGACGACGTTCCCGGTTGCCTCCAGTTGTTGCGGTTAGACGTGTACGTGCCAGCGTGCGTGGACGGCATTAGCATCGTCGCCGATGCGTCATCCGGATCACACGTACTGTCACACACGTAGCGTTAGCGTAGGTGGGCCCAGCCACGCGCAGCCCGCCGTCGGCGAGGACGATGACAAGTCGGCCGGGAGAGGAGGGGATGCCTACTGCGAGCTAACCCGATTAACCAAAATGCGGCCCGTCATCCTAGCGGCAGACACTATCAGCTGATAGGATTACCGCCATGTTTGCGCGGTACGTATGCAAGTCTCTCTTCTCTCTCGCTCTCTCTCCTCTTCTCTCCCTCCTCCTCCTCCATCTTTCTCTCGTGTGATCCGCTGCGGTTGCCGCATTCAATTCAGCTACCGCCGCGATTGATCCCGATCGATCTGTCGCCGGACGGCTCTTCGCCCCGATCGGACGTGAGGAATTGCAGCAAGTGCGAGTGCACTCGCCGAGGATCGCAGTGGAAGGTGATGGTTTTCGCGAGACGTCGGGAGGGTTATGGCTTGGTGCGCGTGGCAGCCAATCAGCGCGTTCATTCTTGCTCTTTTTTTTTTAATAAATAATGGAATAATACGGCGTGTCTATATGCTGGAATAGAATTTTTAGGACTTTATTAAATATTTGAGCTTATAACGACTTAGGTCCATTTTTACCAATGCAGATTAACTTAAATCTCGGTCCAATTTGCTTTGTATCTTTTTTTCAATTTTTATGTCCATTTCTATCAATTTAGATTAACTTTAATCTCGGTTTAACTTACTTTTAATCTCTTTCTAGTTTCAATTAGAAAAGGATAAAATGTAAGTTAAACCGAGATTAAAGTTAATCTGCATTGGTAGAAATGGACATTGGAACTAGAGAAAGATAAGAAGTAAGATAAACCGAGATTAAAGTTAAGTTATATTAATAGAAATTGATGTTAGATTCCACAATTTGCTTGAATCAAAGTTTAACCAGCGATATCTGATAGTAAAGTTTGTTTTATATAAAACTCTTCTATTGGATATTGTTAGTTAAACTTTGGTTAAAGTACATTGTGAGATCAGGCTTTTAATAATTCTGAAATTATTTTAACTAGTTGACACATGTCCTTCTAATGTTTATTTTTACCAGCGCAGATTAACTTTAATCTCAGTTTAACTTACTTTTTATCCTTTTCTAATTCTTGGAACTAGAAAGAGATAAAAAGTAAGTTAAACGGAGATTAAAGTTAATCTAAATTGGTGGAAATAGATATAAAGGGTGAAAAAGGGGATTGATACGTAGTGTATGTGAGAGTATATTAAAAGATATAAAAACTGTATATACACAGTGCCAAGTTGATAAATATGCAAATTACATCTTTTTGACCAGTGGTCACGACGCACAATTGTTTAAACTATGTTAAAAAAAGAGCATTTGCAAAATAAATTCTATGTGTAAAGAAGACTCTTAAAAATAGGTAGTTTTCTATATTTTTTGGAAGAAGATATATATATAGTAATAGATTATTCAATTTTTTTTCATTTACTTGATTTAATATTAAAATAAATATAATCTGGAAAATTCAAGAAAATTTATAGGACAATTACAAAATCCTTATGTATTAAAAATCATTAAATAAATCATGAAAAATATATCTTCCTAAACATATAATGTCAGCCTACGTCTAATGTTATCCTTTGCATCGTTATTGAGAATGAACCCAGACAAACAATGCGATAGAATATGAAAAAATATAATATAAAACAGATAAATCATAGGTGCCTTAAATCTGTAAATCAACGCTATTAACAGGAATTAACATTGTTGAAATTTTTAAAAATTTACATTATCATCAGTTTCTCTTCCTTCAATGTCAGTAGTACTTAAAGTACGAATATTATGAATTCTTAAGCCAGTCGTGCGTTTCATTAATTCTTTGTGTTTTAGGATGTGTAACGAGAATGATTTCACAACAGGATTAAAAAAGATTTTTTGTTGTCAGAGATCTCATTTTCGAGGGACGTTTCTTCGGTGTTAGATTCAAGCCTTCGTAGTTCTCGCTTGAGGCGTTTGGGCTGTGCGACACATGATCTGAAAGCACATACGCTAGTTTTAATTTTCTGTTTAAGCGTGCTAAAGACTTTAAATATATTGAAATATTAAAAGACGCGGCAAACCTTTGGAATGTTTTAGGTTCAATTTAGAACAATGAAACAGTCGAGAGTATAAGGGCGAAATCGGCTTTCCCTTAAAGATTTGCTCGCAGTTGGTGGAGTTTGCGCGAGGAGATAGCCATCCGCTCATATTATTCCAAGAATTGCTAAAGTCCAATAAAACTGCAGGTAGCTCGCGCAACGGACGATACTCACGCTTGTACCTCTTAAATAAATGTTTGTGTTTGCCTGAAAATTAACATCTTGTAATGTCCACTTTTAATTTCGAAATGCCGCGATTTCGCAATACCTTCAATCGGAGACGAGCATAATCTCTCATAAAAAAGATTATCGTCCATGCTTTGATCAAAGTCGAAACTGGCCCTCGGAGATTGCAATAAAATATTGCGGTTTGCAATTGATACACTGCTCGCATCGAAATCGCTATGAGTATTTTTAGTTTCTTGAGACATTGCACATTGCTCATCCCTGCATATACCGTCGATTCTCGCGATCAGTGCGCTGAACAGCGTTCGCAGAGATTTCATCTTTTCGCAAGCACTCTGAACGAACGGCAGACATCGTGATAGATCGGAGAGATCAGCAATGCTTTTGTAATATATTTCCGCGATTGTTAAATACAGCAGCGACAACAAAGCGGAGAATACGATGGAATCATTCGCGTATAAATTGTAGATTACACGCTTAAATTGAAAAAAAAAAGAAAATAATCGATTATAAGAGAACTGCTTTAGAATGAAAATTTATTCAATTACCTTACCTGTCTCTTAGATCGCGTATATAATAAATAATTATCATAGCAAATTTTAGGAAATTCATTCGCATCGAGCGTCCTAAAATTCGAGTTTATCTTCAAGACAAGTTTGCACAAACGATCAAGAGATTCCTCTAATTCATTCAATTTTGTATTCTTTTCATATATGTCTTGGATTTTCTTGAAAATGCTTCTTTTCCATACTGCAAAGTGAAAAGGAACACCGTGAAAATTATTAATGAATAAATCAGTGTAAAAGGAATATTTATCGTGCACTAACAGTCTGTGATATTGGGATCTTCGACATTCATCAGTTGCTTTTTAATTAATGCGGCAGCTGGCAGATCAACGACCAGCTTTTTTATATTCTCCTTTGTATCGAAAATATCCGATTTATACATATTTAATCTCTCAATTTCGTCACTAAAATACACAATGTGATTAGATGTAAATATATAATTGATATATCGTTATTTATTGTACGAATGAAAATAGTTAAAAGATTTACTTTAGGAAATTATTTGCAGCATCCAATATTCTCTTTTCCTCCGTATGAATTTCTATCACAGTGCTACATTTTTGCGTGATTATACTATTGAAATACATTATCGTTAAGTTTTGCACTGGGTTTATACGTGGTGCGTTCAGCAATTCTCCTTTAACTGATAAAAATCAATTTACAATTAGATAAATAACTCGAATTGGCACAAAAATATTCTTCTTTCTACATTTAGCGTGTTACGTACGTTCCCTTTTGATATAAGTTCTGAGAGAGAGTTGCGATAGTTTCCATATAATAATTTGAAACTTGGTTCCTCCTGACTGGATCAAATGAGTCATTAGTATCGTTGGAAAGTTAAGATCGGGATTGTCTCGTGATAAGAGACACAAGAAATCTTTCAGTTCAATGCGATATGTTGCTTCGTCTCTTTTGCATAAAATCGGCCACCTGACTATTTGCTTAAACAGTTTTGCGTCGCATATGGTTGATAGATAATGTGATACATGTAGAAAACCGGCCGTATTAGGTTTGTCAAATATACCCTTTTTTAAAAGAATGTTTGCGTTAAACATTTTTAAGTCAGTTATACATATACATACACATATAAAATTAACGAAATAAAGCTTGCAATCCATATGCTATAAATGCTTTAAAACGTTCTTTCTTCATTGAAAGAAAGAAGAAGAATACTTTGAAAAATTTATATCCAGCAAACACAGAACATTAAACATTGCAACAATGTCGCGATATTGTGTTTCCTGAGTAGTGTTAAATGTGGATTGCAATTTACATTTGTCTTTGAGAAATGTGTTTGTATGTACCTTTTTAAAGTGTCGTTGAAACTCATAGGACGGCGGTACCATTTGTGTAAGCAAAGATACATTTTTGTAAAATGACAAATTAATAGCTGCAACTTGAGTTTCTTTTAATCTACTCATTACGTACATAAATGTGAATTCAATTAGTCTGTTTCGTCCTTGGTAAAGAATTGATACTTTCAACGTAATATGTAAATGGACGTTGCATTTTTTTGGGAGATATTTAACGTGTCCTCCGCCAAAGTATTATTCGCCGACTATTTTGATACTCTATTCATGCAATGCTCAACACAATTCTGTTAATCTACTCTTTAATTCACAGTGCCTTACATACAGTCCCTAAATGGAAGATATGAGGACCGGGATCGAACTCAAGACCTCAGGATCCTAATCACTAATTAGTTTCTAAACACTCGTGGTAGCATGGAACGTCATCCTGTTGCCCTCGTTTCGTCTGTGGTATTTATTTACCCCATGAGGTATGCTTAATCTAAAACAGAGTCGTTGTTAAGCATAAAAGGCACAAAAACAGTTCAAAATATTTTGTTATTATACTGTTTGTAGACAAGGTCGTTTCGTTTCTCCCGCTGGGAACCAAAATAAATTCCACAGTTTACGCCTAATGATGAGTTTTGGAACACAGCGGCAGTTTCGCAGCATAGTGGTGACATCTTACGTCAGCGGCGTGGAAGGGACGAAATTTGACAGCCGCATGGACGACGCGAAAGCGTCAAAACAAGAACGTAGAGATCTGAAGAGCAGTAAGAATATAACTGATGAGAAGGACGAGTGAAATATACGATTAGATGTAACGCATTAAAAGAATTCGAATAACGAATTGAAGGTATCTAATCTTTGAAAGGAAAGACTCGGAACCGAAAGAGAAATCGAAACGTTTTCAGTTTGTCAAACGGCAGAGAGATGTTTATAGTCACAAAGGAGATCGACAGTGAGAACATCAGCAAATTGTGTCGCACGTGCTTGCGGGAAGACGGCGACAAGATGGTGTGCTTGTTCGTGGGACCGGCTGGGTCTTCACTCGCCGCTAAACTACGATCTCTCTCTTGTTTGGAAGTAAGCAACTCATTTCTTATCACGAGTTTAATCTGAATTTATAAGAAGATTAAAGTTGTAATCCATTTAACGTTACAAATACTTCAAAGTGTTCGCCTCCTTTTTTTTTCTTCATTAAAAAGATAGAGAAGAGAAATGTTTTACTGTATTTTTAGCACCGAGTAAATCACAGTCTAAGGTTGTAATTCATTTGACATTACAAATGCTTTAAAGTGCTCTTCTTTTTTCTTTATTAAGGCATATGTGGTTCATTGCTACAAATTCTTCAAAACATTCTTCTTCCCCTCCTTTCTTTATTAAAAGGAAAGAGAAGAGAAATGCTTTGTTGAATTTATAGTGTCAAGTGGATCGCAACCTAAGTTTGTTTGGTACTTGAAGGTCTGGCAGGGAGATGGTTTGCCTGAAAAGATGTGCGACCGCTGTGTCACCAGAGCAGAGTCAGCCCTTTTATATCGAGAGCAGTGTCGCGCCGCAGATAGGGCTTTGAGGCAGGCAGCATTAAAGGTAAAGGAATCTTACATTCCTGCTGTAATATGTTTACCCCGACAATAAAAAATATGTTCAAATACAGGTATCCAGGTTGACATCGTACACTACCGTCTCTGGCTGCAAGCTCTATCAAAATCAGCAGAATCAGGGATTCGTGCCCGTACAGAATTCTCACAAGACCCTGAAATGCATGGAATGCGGCGCTGTGTTTATGAATTACCAGGAACTCTGTGCGCATAATCGATTACACTTGCCCTTTATTCAGGACAACATACCTATGCAACATATGCACATTGTGGAGACACAGAATCCGTACCTTAATTTTACTCACGTCAGTTCAAACTTTACGAACGACAATATTCCAAGTACGCAATTGTCTCCCCTGGTCAGGCCAAACATGATGCACACGATGTCGCTGAACGAAGAAAGTTCGAGTCGAGCTGCCTGTGCCTTACATTGCTCCCTGTGTAATCACACTTTCACCAATAGAAGACAGTTAATAAGTCACAACATAACGCACAGCACGGACAGCGTCGATATGTCGTGCGATAATGAAAACATAGAGATTTGTGAAAATTCGAATCACATCCCGCAAAACTTGAGCTATGAAAGGTCAATTCATTCCGTTGACAATCCCATTCAGAACTTGTCGTATCAAAGATCCACCGTGGACGACACTGACGGGATACAGAACATAAACTTCCCGGAAAATATTGATCTCGACGGCGTCCAGGAAAGCAGTTCGGAACGCATGCAGAATGTAACGATACATTCCGAGAACGACGTGTCGATTGCCGAAAACTTGAGATTTATAAAATCGCCTGGCAAAGATCGGCAACTCGCGATTGAATATCACGGATGTCCGAGCGACGATAATTACAAGCAATCCCTCGATATAAAAACTGCAGAAGATATCCATGCTAAGAAGCATCATTGTGAGATATGCTCGAGACAATTTTCACAAAAGTCTAAATTATTTGCTCATCAGTTGTCTCATTCTGGCCAGCAACCATTTAAATGTCTAAGCTGTGGCAAAGGTTACGCATCGAAGAGCAAACTCAGCGCGCATATGAGATTACACACAAAAACCAACGTACACCAATGTAAAGTATGCGATAAAATATTTCCATATCCATCGTACTTGGAGGAACATATAAAGGTTCATAATAAAAGTGACAATACATCGCAGAGCAAAGACTACGAATGTAACACTTGTAACAAACGTTTCCGGCTTTTAAAAAATTTAAAAGCTCACGAAAGACTTCATACCGGAAGAGGTTTAGTGCAATGTGAAATTTGTGATAAAAAATTTAGCCATAATTATAATCTGAAAATGCACTTGCGAACACACAAGACGTCGAGGGTGCACAAGTGCGAGTATTGCGATAAGCGCTTCGTGCAGAAGGGTAATCTCGTCGAGCATTTGCGGATTCATACTAAAGTGAAGCCTTTCGCGTGTAAATTGTGCGGCAAGAGATTCGCGCAATCGAGCCATCTTAAAAGTCATGAAGCTTCGCACGGCACATTGAGGCAACACCAATGCCGACTATGTGGAAAGAGATTCAAGCTGGCTAATCATTTAAAACGGCATTTAAATTTACATACCGGTTCAAAGACTTATAAGTGCAATCAGTGTAACCAAATGTTTTCGCAGTCTTTTAGTCTGACAAGACACTTAAAGAAGCACAACGAATCGCATATATAATTTATAAAAAGAAAGGCTACGCATTTGACTTCGTTGAATCTAATGCCAAGCATAAGGATTTTATTAGTCAATTTGAAACAGATGCAAAGTTTAAGCTATTAATAGTCTCTAAAATATACTCATATTTTGACATTGACGATTGATTGATTCTAAAATATTATCTGTAGCTTCTAAATATTATTATGTTTCGATTTAATGCTGTATTGTGTATTGTTATATCCATAAACAATTAGTCGGAACATATATATTTTATGTTACATGCGCAACGAAAAAAGACTGAACTCTCTTCTCCAATGATTGATTCTATTTTCAATAGTATTAATTATTAGAGAAGAGATTTTTATTAATTCTATCATTTGTTGCGAATATGTCATATAATATACAATATGTTTCGACTAATTGTCCATGGCTACAATAAATGCAGCATTAAATTAAATCGAAATAATATTTTAGGATCAATCAATCATTAATGTCCAAAGGCAGTTTCTGAACTCCTTTTGGAAGTTAATTCGACTTTTTCTGCATACATCTTTGTGCGTCAGAGACTTACAATGTATGAGACTTACAATTTAACGCCGATTTCGAAAGATTTTTCAGTGTTTACGACAAAATACTCTCAGTGAATTGGCTTATACTCCAGTGAGATAGCAATTGTATTTATTTATTTATTTCATTCATCAGATTTGAACTTGGATCTTTCATTTCTTAGAGCAGCGCACGTCTCTTTGCGCCACGATTGTCACACATAATTTATGAGTATATATGACATAAATTGTAATTTATGTATATACCTATATAAACATGTGAATAGCTATTGCGAATACATGTTTTATAATTATAAGATTTTTCTTCGCGCGTGATTGTAATTATTTTTTTTATTCTCTTATAACTATTATTTTCATGTTTCCTCAAGAAATTTAAGAATTTTAGACCTAAGTTCTAAAATTTTAAATACGCTTTTTTGAATGACAGGAATAATACGATAACAAAAGGTAATTTATTTTGTCATAAAAAAATATGTTTATCATACAATCTGGAAATTTTTAATCCTTCATTTGTAATTTTTGAGGACTGTGGTGAGAATGTTTATTCCTTCTCGTAATTGTTCTTCTGTAATTGTTAACGGGGGCGATATTCTGATGATTTGACCATGTGCGGGTCTTGATAACAATCCAGCGTCTCTCAGTTTTAAACAGATGTCCCAACCTTCGGCGAACTCTGTAAGTAAAAACTACCTTGAGTGCATCATAATAAAATTTAATATTTCTTGTTAATATAACATCGAATGTTTTTCGACACATAATCCTTTTATCTTTTCATTACATCTGTTGTGTAATTATTTGGTATATGAGACAAAGGCATAGCAAGATTATGATTTTAATTTTATACGCATCAACAAATATTTTATCTCCATTCATCGCGTCATTCACGAGTTTTTAATTTAGCGACAATTTATCAGTGATATAGCTGAATCATTTGTTTATGATCGTTGATACCTTTGTTTATCATGAGACCGGCTAGAAGTCCGCGTCCACGGAATTCCGTGGCGATATCTTTCGGCAACTTATCCAGTTCTTCCTTTAGAATTTTTCCAAGCTTCTTTGCGTTCTCTGCTAAATTTTCTTCTTCCAGAATTTTAACCGCCTCCAGAGCGACTCGGTTTCCAAGCGGACTCCCACCGAAAGTGCTTCCATGCGAACCCGTTTCCAAACAGAGCATTATCTGGAGGAGACGATTAGCTTGAATTAAAGATCCTTATCGCGCCAAACATGTGATTAATATCGCTTTCTTTCGAACTACGTAACGATAGATATCTCATTATCGCCTACGTGAAAGTTAACGTCAACAACAATTCAATGTAAGGAACTTTCATAATTGATAATTATTAAATTGAAATTATTAAAATATTTTACATTTTATCAAATCGCATAAATTTAATTTATGAACTTTAAGTTAAGAAATGCTCGAAATACAGTTAATATTGAATAATATTTAAATGATTGCAATGAAATTTTTTCTGGTACCTCATCGTTCGCCAGGACACCGGAAACTGGATACATGCCACCAGAGAGTGCTTTTCCCAAAATGAGAATATCCGGCTTGTACCCTTCATGATCAATTGCTAAACGTGTACCAGTTCTGCCAAGACCAGTCTGCACTTCGTCGGCAATCCATAAAACATTGTACTTCGTGCACAGTTCTCTTACACGTTTCAGATAACCGTCCTGAGTGAAAAAAATAAAAGAATGGAATTTTAATTTAATGATATCACCGATAAAAATTCTGTTAGAAATGGATAAAACATGCATCTTATCCCTTCTGTTTCTGACTGTTTTATTATTGCAGAGAAAGAAATGCATAGTAAAACAGCCAGAAATGAAAAGGATAAGATGTATTTTTTATCCGTTTTTAACGGAATTTTTATTCTCTTAGGGATTATTAATAATTCTAATAATTTAATAAAAGAAAAATACTCCGTATAATTTTCTGCAGTAAAACGACAATATTTTCGTAATAAAAATAGTTTCTTGATATTACTCGCACCAATATATACAATGTCGTATATTTTCATAGGTATTAACTTACAGTCGGCAGAACGACGCCAGCTTCTCCCTGAATCGGTTCCATCATGAACGCGCAAACATTGGGGTTCTCCTGAAACTTTTGTTCTAGAGCGACCAGGTCGTTGTACGGCACTTTTTCAAAAAGAGGCACGTAAGGACCGAAATCCGTGTAGCAATTTGGATCCGTCGAAGCCGATAAGGCTGCCAATGAACGGCCAAAGAAGTTTCCCTTGGCGAATACAACGGTAGCCTGGTTATTTGGCACTTTTTTTACTCTGTATCCCCAGCGTCTAGCCAATTTTACAGCCGTTTCGCCGCCTTCGACACCTACGATAAGGAAGGAATAAACGTGCAACTCTTGTCTTCTACAATAAAGAAGCTAGTATTTAATGTAAGCAATATTGAAATCTTTTTTCCAATAATTATCGAGATACTCTAGAATTCTTTTAGAAAGCAATTCTCCCAATTCTTAATTTTAAAGCGATTCCGCACCTGTATTCATAGGTAGAAACCGATCCCATCCCAGAAGTTTCGTCAGATATTCTCCCAATTCGCCGTGAGGTTCCGAGTAGAAGGCCCTTGACGTGTGCGCCAGCTTCCCGGCTTGATCTCTCATTACTTTCACTAGACGCGGATGACTGTGACCCTGGTTGACGGTCGAGAATCCCGCCAGGAAGTCAAGGTACCGTTTTCCATCGATATCCCACAGATAGACTCCTTCCCCGCGAGAAAGAACAACTGGTAGCGGTTTGAAGTGTATACCGCCGTGCTTGTTGTCGCGATCGATCACTTGCTGGGAGCTTAGGAATCTTCTCTTGTCCGATTCTCTTATGATGCTGAAGAATCTCTGTCTCATAGATTGCAAAGCCATGTTTTCTCCTCACCCTGCAATATAGTCGGGACGGGTAATGTTGCTGTAATATCGCTGGAAAGTGTTGCATTTACCTTCTTTTTGTTAAGTACAAGTAAGTTTGAATAAAGGTGCAAGACGTCAGGAAGTAGACATATGATAACAATTTCCGCCAATCTTGCTTTTATATCAAGGCGAAAGAAGATATGACAAAAGATACGGCGGATACGATTACTTATTTACTGAAATCGTGTTTGTACATAAGCATTGCGACAGAGGGATTTACAATAAATACCTTTATAGACAGAACCGTATCTGATAAACAGTACAGAGTAAAGGCGCCAGCGTGCCGAAGTAAACGAATGACGATAAACAATTTAATTGTAAGACATTTTTCCATTAACAAGATATCGAAAGAGAACAAAAGAAAATTACAATTGTTTTGTATTTGACTTGAATTTAAGTTTTTAGTAAGATATAATTTTCAGATTTTGTTAAGAATTTTATAGTTTTATTTTATATATATGTATATAACATAGAAAAGAATTAGTCTATAAATATAAGTATTAAGGGAATAATACTGTAGAAAATTAAAGATTAAAAAATATTTTAATAATGTAGACAAATTAAAGTCTGTTAAAATATATAATCTGAATAATTTTGCAATATAATCAATTAATCGAAGTGAAACATAATGACCTCATACTATTAAACATCATTATTTACTGATTGCAATGGTTGTATATTTTTTGACACATATCTCTCGCGTCATTGCACTAGGAATATTTGCATAGAGAATGTTATCGTATGAACCTATTATTAGCTTTCGAATCTGAAATGAATAACTCATCTGTTACGTTGATTGTCATTTTTGCTTGAGATAATAATATAACCACATACAAAGTGGTTTATTCGGACTTTCTTTACACAATAAAACATTATCATAAACGATAATAATTATATTTGTTTGCAGTGTTTGACTGTTTTATGAATATCTATATTTTGATATACGTCAATGCACTCGTGACCGATTCAACCTCTTGCCTCTTATATGTTACTTGATAAAATTCCAATCTGTCAAAAATGATAAACTTTTTAATATAGCATATAATGCGATATGGAGTAACTTTGCTGGACAAATATGGTCAAGATAAATGTCATAGTGGATATTGCACATTTTTTAATCAAATTATATACAATGCACATAGATTACAACAATAGATATAGAGTATCAATGAATTGTTTACATTTTTACAATATATAATTGTAATTAATCGCATTTTTATTCGAAAAATATATAGTATTTATTTTTATAAAAGCGTATATATTTATTATTAGTATCATCGCTTATAGATTTGTCGATCAAGATATCTATTTTCCAGTGAGCCAAATGTTAACAAGCAATTTGCCAGCAGATTCGAGCAGAGTAATGTCAATTGTTTCGCAATCTTGTGTTTTGTTAGCGAAAACTACCGATATAATCTAACAGCAGATTGCTAGTGAAAACCGAGCAGAATTTCTCATTTTATAATCATTAAAATGGAATATATTATTTAAGTAATTATTAAATGACAAAGTTTCTCTTCGATTTCTACCATCACATATTTTTCTAATAGATATCGTTAAATTTTTATTGACATTTTGTCGATAAAATTTGTAGCAAACGCTTTACAAAATTGTTTTGATAGATTTGACTAACACTAACTGAAAACAAATAATCGATATCTTAAAAAAAGACAAGTAAAAATCAATTTTCTAAACGATGAGACAACAGCTATATATACAGCTATATATTTCGAAATGAGTATTTGAATTATGTCAAGACATGTCGCGTATGTTCTGTTATTTTCCATCATGTTCTTGTATATTTCTTTTTGGGTGTTTTAATGTTCTGCTTATTTTTTACACGCGCAAAGGTGTACCATGTGAAGCGCGATTGATTCACAGGTATTACATTACAGTACAGTATTACATTAAAAATAAAATTACATTAAAAGTGACATACAACGGGTGTCCATTAATTATATGTGAGGATGGTCTTAGAAATAATATCCACACACTCGCGTATCTGTTCCTCTGTGATAATTAATGGTGGTGCCAAACGAATGATGTGTCCATGCGTCGGTTTCGCTAGGAGTCCGCGTTCTTTCAACTTCAAGCAGATTTCCATGGCATCGAGCTTTTCATTAATGACGATGGCGTTCAAGAGGCCTTTTCCCCTCACCAAAGTGACTATCTCCTTCGGTAGCTTGCTAAGCTCGTTTCTGAATATATGTCCGAGCCTCTCCGCATTCTCGGCGAGTTTCTCCTCCTCCAGGACTCGAAGTGCTTCGAGGGCGATCCTGCATCCCAGGGGATTACCACCATAAGTAGATCCATGCTCGCCAGGCTTGATTGTGAGCATAACGGGATCGTTTGCTAGTACACCAGAAACGGGATAGAATCCCCCGGACAAGGCTTTGCCGAGAATCAAAATATCTGGCTTCACGTTTTCGTAATCCACCGCGATCCGCTTCCCCGTTCTCGCCAGGCCGGTCTGAACCTCATCCGCGATCCACAAGACATTGTTCTTCGTGCAAAGCTCTCGAACTCCTTTTAGATATCCGTCCTTTTCGAGGAACAAAAATAATTTTAAAAGTAAAGAATCAAAGATGGCTTAAACATTTGCACGTGAAAGCTTACCTTGGGAACTACAACGCCCGCTTCACCTTGGATAGGTTCCACCATGAAGGCGCAGACATTTGGATCGGCGAGAGCTCGTTGAAGTGCCGGGAGATCATCGTAGGGCACGAGCTCGAAGCCCGGCATAAACGGTCCGAAGCCGCTGTAGCTGCTGGGATCAGTGCTCGAAGAAACAGCGCTCATGGTTCTTCCCCAGAAATTGCCCTCCGCAAAGACAATCTTGGCCTGATACTGCGGTATGCCTTTGCACGAATATCCCCATCTGCGTGCTAATTTGCATGCTGTTTCGCCACCTTCCACGCCCGTGTTCATCGGCAACCATTTATCATATCTGAAGAGAAATGAAACTTTTTAGAAAAAATTATTTTTTCTGAAATAATTACGCTAAACCCAGTCGACACAGAGCATCAGTTACATTACATCTATGTTATAATTTCGCACTCAACAATATAAATGTAATAGTGTGAAATTATAATACAGATGTAATGTCACTGATGCTTTGTGTCGACGGAGCATATACACTTATCTTTTATCTTCCTTAATCTCCTATATTTTAGATCTCGTTGCATTATCGTTTATCTTATCAATATAAGCTTATAATTCAAAAATAACACTTTGTACCTGAAAAGTTTCGTAATATATTCTTCGAATTCACCCAAAACGTCAGAGTAAAATGCTCTGGACGTTAGAGTCAAAGTTTTCGCTTGGTCGACCATCGCTTTGTAGATTCTGGGATGGCAGTGGCCTTGATTGACTGCCGAATAAGCGCTTAAAAAATCAAAATATCGTTTTCCTTCGACGTCCCACATAAAAACACCTTCAGCTTTACACACAGCCACGGGAAGTGGATGATAATTGTGAGCACCATATTTAGATTCACGCTCGAATACTTGTTGAGATGTAAGTGTTCTATGACATTGAATGCGCTAAAAAAAAGTTGTTTAAATTAATCCTGATATCTAGTATCTAAATCTAGTATCTAGTATCTAAAGTGCTCTTAAATAGTCACTTTCAAGTACAATATTTTGATAATAAAAAGTTGATTATATGTAAATAAATTAGAAACAGATTATTTTAAACGTAATTTAATATAGTATTTCACATATACAATTTACACACACTCACACTTAAAATTATGATAAAAATGATAAAGTTAGTACTCATTAATTATATTACCTGAGACAACAATGTCCTTGTTGATCTTTTGATATTTAACGATGCAACTCTCATTAATGGCTCCATCGTGTAGATTGTTACGTTCTTGTTGATTAAGACAGCAGTAAACTGAAACCACGACCGAGACACTTGATATTGGAGTTCTTTGAACCGTGAGTTAAGTGGTCCACTATAAATTCAAAATATAGCCTTCGCGACAGCTGCTATTCTGCCAATTACATAATAATAAAGTGAAAGTTTGTCAGAACGCAGCTGTTCTATTTATCTGAAATATTTGCTTAAAATTCATGAACAAAATTGTATGTCGTTATCAGTGATTAACGTGATTATTTATTTTTTGTTGACCAAACTTTAAAATTACAAATTAATTGATGTATATTTATATATTATATATAAATATACATCAATAAATAATAATATGAATTATATGGATAGTACATGCAATTTTATAATTAAAGTATCTTTTAGATTCTAACATATTGAATTTTTGAAACATAATTTCATTTTTTCATAATTTCTCAAATCATGGCTCTTTAAAGGCCGTAATTAATGAGTTAAAAACGTATAAATCTATTGTATTCTTACAGAGGCAGCAATTTAATCAGCTCAGCGTTTACTGATCGAACATCGACAAGCGGATCACGACTAGTCAGACTGGTAAACGTTTAAATTCCTCGTGCTTAGTTCAAGTTTTATTTATCTCAATCGTTCAACGAGTCAAAGGATACCATTACTACATACCTCTCGCAACACGTACACAGCACAAGTCCTATTGGTTCCCCACTAATTCAGTGTCCTTGTCACACGTATTATTGCTGATAATAGCAGTAATAACACTCTCATAGTTGTGTTCTCATACGTGTGAGCAGCACGATAGAAGCATTTACGAAGCTTTTACGATTAGATGAAAAGGACGGATAATTTTTGTAATTTACAAACAATTCTGAATCTATAATTTTTTTTCATTTCAAAATCGATTATTACTATCTAATACATTATTATAATACGTTATATATAATATTTTCTGAAACATTTCCAAACGTTGCATCTTTTCATGGTTGGAACTGCAAATGAAATTATTACTACAAAAAAAACTACAAAAATATTTAATTTTTTTTATTTAAAACTTTATTATAAGTCTAGCGCCTCACAGAGGTATATTGTCCATGTTTATTAAAGTTATTATGAGTAATAATAAAGATCAATTTCCATTTTCTATAGCATTTAATATATAATAATTTAAAAAAAACTAGGAGCATTAATATATCGATAACTTTGTCACACACTATATATTTATATAAATATGGAATAGAATACATTTTTATATTATGTAGTATAAAATATTAACTATGTTTTGTGAAATACATGTCAACTTGTTGAGTAGTTCCGCTCTGTTGCATCGATTCAATTGCTTTATTGACTATTACTTCTGACGTTTCCTCCGATATCTAAAATAAAATGTAAAATTTGAGAAAACATACCTATCACATTATATTACAATATCATAATTTAACCAGTAATCTTACATTATTAATGGTATCTAGTACATGATCTGTGCTATCACATCTTAATAATAGACGTCTTAAAGTGGTTAACGTAACAACGGCAACGAATATTAAAATTCGATATGCTCCGACAATTATTTTATCCCATATTCTACAACAAATAAATATTTCAGTAATTTTACAGTAAATAGGCGTTTCGTGTTAACGCGATTAGAAACGGAAGGCTCCACTGAGTTCAAATTCTAATGATCCTCCATTCCACATATATAGTTCTATTTTCAGCGGAAAGTCAAGAACTTTTTCAGTTTAATAGGTGACATTAGGGACTGTTATACCTAGTCATCTTATACTATTACTATTACAAGTATATGCTTTATCAAAATTAATTAATGAAATTGTAATATAATTTATGACAACACAGTATATGCATACTTAGCTATAGATCCGTTATATATTATTCCAGCAAAACACGAATAAAACCAAGCATCATATGGAAGATTATAAAGTGCGTCAATTTTGACGAGATGCTTGTATAATTCTACATCCTCCTTTTCCAACAGTGCATATGTACAGTCTTGCAACTTTCCCACTTCTTTCTGTAGCTTCTCAACTTGTACAAAAAGCCCGGATAATATCCAATACATGTCCACCAGTTTCTCTTCTTCCGATTCACCATCAATCACATGCCACAGTGTCTCGGCCATCTTGCTCATAGCTCTGGAATAAATGAAATTCTGTTACAATATTTTTAGCTATCATATAAAGTATCTATAAATTTATAGGATCAAGGCATTCTCAAGATTCACAGAGAAGAGATCAAAACAAATTAAAACTTTTGAAAATTAAATTTAAATTTAAAAGTCTAAATATTAAATAATGCAATGAACCTGTACAATGGCGATTCCAACTGAGCAGCCATATCAACTTTTGCTCTCCTTTTGCGTAGCAGCCACATCGAAAGGAATATTAGATGAGGCTTTGTAAAATCGTCTATTATCTTGGCAACTCTCAGTGCTCTCTGCAAATCCTGAAATTCCGCCTTACGCTGGGTCATTATAAACCCCTGGCTTTCGGTGTAAACTGGCACAACATCGAGCAAGACTTTCCACAGGAAATTTCTGTACATAGCAGGTACAGTGAATCTTAAGCAGAACTGTTTCAGCTTCGTCTTGTCGAGCGGGCGCTCCTTCAATAAAATCTCCAAAGATTTCTTTTCTTCGACGCTACGAAAACCAACCTGCCATTTAAAAAAAGAAATATATTTTAATCACGTGGCAATCTTCATGACGGAGGAATTCTTATGCTGTAATATATAATTGCCACTTCAATTTGAACAACAACTAGAATTTTCGACGGATTTTACCTTTTCGTAATATTGTGAACGAAAATTCCGCTCATCCGTCATTTTTCTAGTCTTATCGAGGTAGAAGTAGATAGAAGAGAATTAAGTAATAAATAAATATTAAGGTCAAAGGAGATAAAAAGAGTGTTTTTATCATAACCTTATATTTACATTCTGCATTCACGTATGCATAGCACCGACATAGTCATGTCAAAATAACGTTCGTGTAACCTACAAATTTTGCCGCATAGGTTACCGTGTGTATGTATTAAGTTTAGGTTAATTTTATCGCTTTGACGTCTTCAAAAAGTCTGAATTTACATTCACGGTATGCTCGCTCGGAGAAGATTTATGTTTTTTTCTTACACACGGTAGTCTGCGTATAAATACTCTTACTATAATCTGTCATTGACACGCCCGCGTGTCGCACTGTAATGTAACTGAAATATTGCACAGCTGTATTGCACGGTGCTCTTGGGGTGGGGGAACAACACTGCAAGCGCGCGCCGTGTCCGTGTGCACATTTTAATGGACTTGGTACGTTTGCGCTTTGAATGTGCAAAGTTAAACGAGGAAGGAAAGAAGTATAATCTGAAGATCTGTACTTGGAATGTTTCTGGGATCCGGGCTGTCATCAAAGTATATTTACTGTCAAAATATACACTTGTTAATTAATGTACTATACTTGTAACAATTCTTCTATATGTTGTGT
>VBVQ01001350.1:0-13982 GCA_011636635.1 Tetramorium simillimum
CCTGCCCCCCCGTGTTCTACAGGTGAAAACGAAACGGCGAACGAATATTGGAAGCGTGCGCGCGATTGCAAGTGATGTATTGTAGACTGCGGTAATATTCTACGCGAAAAGGAACAAAACGAGAATATTCGAACGTTGGAAATATTATTTATTGACGAATATAGAAGTCGCGGTGAGAGAAATGCGAGCGGACGTAGAATGCAAAACTGTTTACCTTTGCTCGGAATTTTGGTCATAAGCGGATCCGTACGTCAGGCTATAATTGATTGTAATTAAGCAAGAAATAAATAACCATTAAATATTGCTGTCTCATTGCATTTGCAAAAGAACATTAATAATTGATTCGAGAGATTGATCGAGAGATATGATTACAAATTTCGATTTCGACAACGATTACTTTTTACTATTAATATTGTTATTTTTATTATACTGTCATCGGAAACAATTAGTACTGAATTGTATTATTTCATGCAAGCACGAAATTACGAAAAGGTTACGTCAATTGTAGCCTGACGTACGAATTTGCAAAAGTTTACGATTCTTCTATAACCGATCATATCTGATTTTATCAAAGTGATAAGGTTAACGCGACACTATGCAACTATAGAAAAGCACATTATTTTGCGCTTTCAAAATGGAACGGCCATCAAAGCTCTCAGGACTGTCATTCGCGATCACAAGGGTGCAGTGATTACCGGGCACTCCTCGATATCTCAACGAGCAAACTTCATCGGCAGCGGATCAATGAACGGTCGTTCCCGCGGAAAATTCGTCCCTCGGCGTGAGAATTAAATGCGGCGGTCGTTGCCGGCGGAAAGAAACGGGACCCGACCGGCTCCAAGGTTCATATTAATTCTTAATTTCTTAATTTCAAGTCAACCGTTAAGTACAGCGCCAAAGAGGTCTGGCCTTCCATCGGTAACCACCGGCGCCGTTTCCCTCCCACACCTTCTTACCGCTTCATCCATCCTCGTTTCCGGCTCTTCGGCTGCCGATGAAGGAAGAAAGACGGGGGAGGTTGAGAGCGAGCGCAATTAAGCTCTCGCTCTCTTCGGGGATCCATTCATTTTTCAGGTAACGTCGCCGGACGGCCTCATCTAAGTTTTAAATCGCGTGCTGGCGGCGGTCTACGATACGCGACCGGCCTTGGACGAGGGACGGGGGGAAGGCAGGGCTCGCCGCCAATTTATGTATATCGGACCGAGATTTGCATTCACGCTAACTATTATACTCGACTCTTTCCTAATTCTAACGACGACAGCGAGTTTCCTGTCACGTAGATATTTGTTAACATTCGTGTGTGTAAACTAGCTCATAGTGGAAGCCTTTTATTTAGTTAAACTTGCCTTGTAATAATATCTAAGATTGTGAAGATGTCGGGACGAGCAAAAATTGGAGCGATAAAAGTCAAACTGTCAAACAATCTTCCTCGATGCAGAAAGTCTAAATTGCTCTCCTGTGATTATATTAGTTCCGCAAATCAAAAATTCTTTACATTAATATTAGAATGAAAACTTATAGAAAACTCACGAATTCAATACTAATATTATAAATAAGATTACTTTTCTGTTTTATAATAGCAGATTTATCTTTGGATAATATTTTCCGAATGCTAACTTAATCAAATTACTTAAGACCTTAGGTCATCGAGATTTCAAAAACTCGTGTAATTTGTAAAAAGACTTAAATTATCTGAAGAAGATATTTCAAAGAGAACTAAATATATATGTAGAAAAACATGCACGAATCTCCCCGTCATGAATACGTTGTTCGAGTATTAGAGCAAAATGGTAGTTTCTGAAAAGTTTCATAAGCCGGAACGTGCGATGAGTATAACGCATTTCCCGGCAATGCCATTAGCTTTATCAGTTGCCTCGCGGTCTAGCTATTTCATCGACAGAAATCTCCCGCTTTCGCGCTCCCCCTCCCCCCCCCTCTCGCGCTTTCGCGGAGCAAAAGTGGAATCAGATAGATATTGGCGAGATGGAGTCTCGGAATGACCCGAAGAGAAACCGGCGCACGATAGAACGGCAGGACTTCGCCTCGCACTTGTGTGCGCACTCGTGTTTACGTTCCAGGCACGAACGTGCTTTACAGACCCACGGTTGTAAACTCGCGCCAGATTGTCAACATCTGCCGGTAGCCGTACCGAAAATAAAAGCTCTTTAGGCCATTATCGAAATTTATGAAACACGCAAATGGTAATTTTTCGCGTGATAGTGATACGCGAGCACGTGCGTACGTTGTCAAGCGTTAGCAAACACGAAGGCGTAAATATTGGACATGAAGCGGAGCGGTCAACAATGTACTCTGCCTTACGTGAGAAAACACACTGCGATCATACTTTGCAAATGGCGCGATTCTAAATTTCCACCCTTCATTTTTGCTGCCTCCCGAAATCGTCTAAGTGCGGACTACAAGCCCGATCGTGCACGCTCATCGTTAGAATGCACGTGTGGGCGTGGACATAAACTTGTGTATACCTTCGTGTGTGCACCGTACGTAGGAGTCGAATTCCGAAATGGCGTCATGTACGTCCGCCAGCGCGCACGTTCACGCCCGATGGTATCTCCAATGTGGGTCACATACACAGAAGGGAGAAGTCCAGCCTCTACGAGCCGGAAACTCTGTATTCAAAGCCGAACAGAGGACTTTTGGTGCGAGAACGAGAGAGACGGAGCAAGAAAGAGAGAGAGAGAGAGGGAGAAAGAGAGAGAGAGGGAGAAAGTGAGAGAAATAGTGAGAGAGGGGGGGAAGTGGAATTAGGGGTAGGTTCAAGATAGAGATAACGGCAAACTCTGATATCTCAAGTCCATTTCTAGCTCATGCCACGAGTCGCGGACAAACGTGTCGTGCGCCCAACTTCCTTTTCTTCTCTCTTTCTCTCTCTACTTTCATCCGCCGACCCTACTCCACTACCCTCGATCCTTCGGAACCACGCCGTGTCACCTGAGAGAGCCGGACATATATTCCCCGCCGGCTGAGATCGACCAAGTTTTCCAATAAATTTCTATATCCGCCGGCTGCATCTGCAACGGACGACCCGGGACCGCCTTATTATGCGACCATTCGGCGATGCCGAATTTCTCCCGTATCTCGATTCCCCCGCCGTCGATGATAAGCGGCATCGGTTCTCCCCATAGACGATCGCTCCGCTGCAGACTTTAACGTTCCGCGCGGTATGCATGTCTGACCATGACAAGGGATCTGATTCGCCGTAATGGAAAGACGCTATCGCGATCTTCATACGTGGCGTACTAGTTTTTATTGCGTTAGACTAATCCGAGACGAATTATGGTTACAGGTCGAAATGTCAATTGCGAAATCTGTATGCTACAAGTGATTTGAATACCACGAAACTGATGGCATCAACGATTGTTTTAACTGCTATATTTGTTATCTCCGTTCTTTCGACTAACGTTACAGATATTGTTATAATTTATTTATATCTTTAAAAGCAATTTTTTTTAATCCTCCGTTGTCATTTTATGAGATACAAATATATTCATTGAGAACTACGATGGTGAAAAAGTATTAATAAAATAACTGGCATGAATTTCTCGCTTGTCGAAAGTAATGCTCATATTTAACCGAAATGGTTAAACCTATAACGATTCTATTAATTTTACGATATGGTTTTAGCTTGGAAATAAGATAACCGAAAATTTCCACTTCCATTAAACTTAATAACTATTATTCCATTTTGCTTATTAAAATCAGTCATTATTATTTCATCGTGAGAATTTAGAGCAACGGAATTGGAATCGAAGATCACGCGTATGTTCTATTCGCCGGCTCCTCGAACTCGATCAATCATCATTATCGAGATGAAGAAATCCGTACAATAATGCGTTTTCAAGAATCGATAAAAGTTAATTGGAATTTTTGTCCCAAGTGGCTCAATTTTTAATCACATGATCTGCCATTCGAAATATTCGCTAAAATGTCCTAGATTTCATTATCTGTCTAAATGGATCTTATGATAAGATTGCTCTCAGCTTTCAAGATACATCAAAATGTATTAATCAATATATTAATTTTTTCATGATACAAATTTTCCGTAACGACATCGAATTGTTTCTATTATCAAAACACATACGATATTTTGATATTTATTATCACAAAACGGAAAGATGAGACGGAAAGTTAAATATGTAATTTCGATGATGTGGTTAACAAAGATTGACTTTCTGTAATCTATGAACAAGTTAGGCAACCAGAGCGAATGAGATCATCCACACGTGAATAATATTATGTCACGCATTTTGAAACAATCCAAATAGCGATACCTCGATATCACTGTTATGAGCCATAACGATCAAAATTCATGGGAACTGCAGCGAGGCAGAATTGTCGTCGCGCGCCGTTGACGTCGTGTAAATGGAAATGAGTGCACTTGTTCGTCCAAAAATCAATAGCGTTCCGCGCGAAATGGCCAATAAAATATGCAAAAGTACTAAACAATGTAAATCCCATGAATCACAGTCGTCGACAGTGCCGCTCGATTTTGCGACACAAGAGGAAATGGTGAGGATGTGCGATACATCGATAATGTAACCAACTGAAACGATAGTCAATGATATTGCTCTCGTTGCCCGTGACTCCAGCGGAACGTAGCAATATGTTACATAATGCTGGGACACGATTAATTTTACATAGAAGATTTTATAAGTTCAAAATTATATGAAATCTCATGAAGAGATCTCTCGAAAAATTTTATAATCAGATCTTAACTCTCAACGTTGCTAATTGTAAGTGTAACATACGTTTTTAGAAGTGCAGATTATAAAAAAATTGTTCAACGTTTTTTTTTTATATTTGCGCGATAATCTTCAAATGCATTGAAATAAAATCTGTCAAGCTCATATCAGCTTTAATTTTGCAGCGTACGACAGTATAATAATGATGTAAATTTTTCGATATTTGTACTCACCGGACCGAATTGTTCGAAGTAATTTTTGACGTCCTCCAGCGTCGTCGGCGCCGATAATCCCCCGACGAATATCTTCTTTGTCCTTGTCACCATCTATAAAAAAGCAAAGAGGAAAAAAAGAGACATTAATTTATATCTTGAAATAACATTTTTAAATTAAGGTAATATAATTTCTTACAAAAAAATGAAAAAAATGAACAGTGACACGATTAACAATGTTCCAGGAAAGGAAATAAAATTTTCGACGCGATATGATCGTACTAGAGAAATTGATAAGGAATTCATCAAATATGAATGACTTGTGTCTGGATGTACTATGACATTTCCAGGTAGACCTCTCCACTAGCGGTGTTCTTGCCGTTGCTTTTAGTCTTTCATATTCCATACCTGTCTGGCTATCGACAGAAAAGTCGTAAATAATCGACACAGGTGCATTATTAACAGCTGAACTTACGCTTCAATATAACATACCAATACGTAAACATGGAGAGAAAACATGTTGTACACTTACGATATTTGGTTTCCTATAAAATTCAGAAAATAGAAAATAAAAGATTTTCCCCACTTTAACGACCGCGGACTTCATAAAGAAAGAAGCAGAAAAGTTGAAGAACAAAGAATGTTACCAGATCATGTTTTAAGAAATGAAACCTGAGAACGGCGCGTTAAAGGTCATGGTCAAAATCGGAAGAAATGTTACTTGGTAAACTTGTCGCTTATCGTAAATTCGTCCTCGGATGTGCGTGTCGTGCATGTCGCGAGAAACGCAAGAAAGAAATACATGCGACAAGCAACGCAGCGGCATCGTACTTTTAAGGTTGTTCGCGGCGAATCCGAAACGCGACATCGGATTTTGCATTCGATGCGATTACAAGTCACATACGAACTCGACGTCTCCGATCTCCGATATTCCTCGCATCTCCTGTTAGATATTGAACGTCACTACCCACGCATCGAGAACTACATCAACCAGCGGATATCAGTGTGGTATGATAATATAACCAATGAATTAGATATGGAGATCACGAGAAATTCGATTAGTATTTAAGGACCATCTAATCGATCGCGCATTTACATACATATAACACGCACGTTCATGTGCACGATGATAAAGCAATAGAATGTAATAATAAAAATTTTCCAATGGATTTTTTTAAACATATAAAAGTTGAAAGAAGTGTTCTTGATTTATGTCCACAGCAAATATATAAACATTTTACTTCTTTATTTAATAAACTATATTTATATGTTTGTGCACACGTGTTGTGTGTATATTTATTCATAATATAAATATGTATAGTATATTATACGTATACATATACATATTTATATTAATTTATAATATAAATTATTTACACAAATAAAAGCTTTAAAAAGAGTTTATTTGTAACATCTAAATTCAGGGAAAATAAAAACAACGGCACAGTAAGCGTAATGTGATCATTAATAGTCGGATAAACATTGCGAAGTAATTTGATAAAGAGAATTCATCGATTTCTCCGTGAAATCAGCTCCGACAAGGTGGATTAATATGAGAAGCTTAAAGAAGCAGAAAGGAGAAAAGCTCAGAGAAAGACCGATACTTCTAGTCTTGAAATCTTGATAATACAATCGCATTGTAATAAAGCCGCGGGCGGACGAGCCGGAGAATGAAAGGCAGGAGTCGAACATTTTACGGGCGGAAGTTCCATGCTGAGGAGAGGAAAGCACGATCGGGGTAGAAAGAAAGATGGGAGAGGGAGATGGAGCGCGGCGGAAAGAGCGGAAGAGGTAAACTCTGGCAATTTCAGTGATGGCTGGGCTTAGACATCTCTATATCCGGTGAGTAACGCAAACCCCCGGGAGGACGCGAGTCCTTCCACCCTGTGCGCTCCTGAATTCGACCCCTTCTAGTTTTCTCTAACCCTTCTTCAAAACCCCATGCAAACTCGCAGCTTTCCGCGTTCCGGCGTCCTTGTCTGGAAGGGAAAGAGAGAGAGAGAGACAGAGAGAGATAGAGAGAGGGGGAGAGCAGGCTTCTCTTGCGAGGTGGGTTAATCAGCGAAGTGTATAAAGTCTCGAGAATAAAAATAAAATGGCAGGATCTCTCGAAAATTAAATAAACGATTCGCCTCGATTTCGTCGGCGAGAGGCTCGTCGTAAGGAGAAAATAGCAAAGAGAAAGAGAGACAGAGATACTCGGAAATAAAGAAGGATATCATGAATGGACAAGGTGAGGAGAGAAGCGATGGAAGAAGGCGAATTTAAACCAAGGAGGCCACTTATTCGAATGAAACCGCTGCAGCTTCCCCTCTTCTTCTTCGGTGCCAAAAGCGGGAATTCGGCTCTCCTCATGTTCTTCACAAACGAAATCCAGTTTTGCATTTTATTATTGCCCACGTAACGAGCACATTGTCGTGAGAAGTAGATTTTGATCGAAATCTTCTATTGTTCTCGTTTGTTATACAAGACAAACATTTTCAGTTCAAAACTGAAATGGAATATAAAATATACAATGTTTAAAAGAAATGCTTTTTTACTACTAATATCGGCATTAGAAATATTTCTCTTTTAATAAACCTTTCTGTATAAGTGTTACAAATGCAAATTTATCTTCTCCCAGGGACAACACTCTTCTCTATTTGTAATTATCGCGTAATATGAATAGACAATCAACAGATAGACTTTCAGCCGTCAGTCATCGTACATACATATAGCTTATCACGGAATAAATCCGCCAAGGATAGCAGAGAGAATCAACTGGCGGAATAAGCGGTTTCGAATTTTCGTAGCAAAGGGACGCGACGCGAACAAAAGATGGAGTCGCAGACGACGGAGTGGGCCGCTTCTCGCCGTGGTTAGCCCAACGAAGAATAAGGTGGAAAAATATAAGTCACGAGAGAAACGCGGGGGGAGAGAGAGAGAGAGAGAGAGAGCGGAGCCCCCTCGGGTCGTTAGCGGAGATAAGAGCGGATAGCGGCGGAATGGTAATGGAAACTCGGCGAGTTCCACTTATTACGCCGTAGCATTATGTAAATACCGGAAGGCTATTACAATTTTACAACTTACTAGGAGTGGCTTTATAGTTTCATCGCTCGAGGGAGGAGATGGGTGAGAGGGCCGCCTCATCTCTCTCTTTACCGACCTCTTGCTTTCCTCACTCGATACGCGACCACGTATATGTTTCTAGCTCACCTTTAAAGTTCTGCGTCTACGAAAATGAAATCGCCCCGTAGAAAGGAAGATGGAAGCTATCTCTGGCGCGCGCTTCCGCTATTTGCAGAAATTTAATATTCATCTATATTTAACGTTCTGTAGTCTAATACGACTCTGTAATGATGTAAGTTGTTGTTTCATCACATTAACTTTAATTTATGTATCATGCAGTTGTAATCCACTGGAATCCGCGCTTTTTAAATGAGTGAAGAAATTTAGAAAAATGAAATAATATACAAAACAGCACATTGATCGTCATTAACGGACAAAGTGTGTGACTTTGTATTTTATTGCAACAATTGGCTCGTGAAATAGAAATTTCTTTCTTCGACAAAATTATTGTGCAACGCAAATTACGAGCAGAAATGCGAGGTTCGTGATAAAAGGCACGCTTAATAGCAGTGCACAATTTCACAAAAAAAAACAAAACAAAACAAAGATAGAAGAAGACAAGGACAATAGTCAGCGTGTCTTTTATGACCGTCGGACATTATCGTTCCACGTTATTGCGATGTATTCGTAAATGTCATAATCAGTCCCACGTTTTCCACCGCGTTTATCCCCGCCCTCTTCCTCTCCCCTCCCGCCCCAAAAAAACACATGAAGGCCTGCAACGGCAAGAAAAATATCAGAATAAATGTTAATCAGCGGTCTCGCGTTCGCGCTTCAACGATAAAATGCTTTCACTTCCATTCGTGATCATTTTGAGAGCTTAATCGTGCGTCCCGATGAGATCCCGCGAATTTGCATAACCGAGAGCCGTCCGAGATCGCGGCGCAATCCGCCAGTAGCGCAGCACGGTTTTTAAGTGAACGACACGCGCGTTATTAGATAGCGCCGCGTGAGATGCGCGCCGTGTATTACTTCGTGTTGCACACAGAATAACGCTGTAATCGCATTAAGTATAATATTACGAAAATTATGCATTTCGTTAAATGGCGCTAATGCGTTACATATGTACGCGCATGTACGTATACGCGAACAGAGGATACGAAAGACAGAAATAAAATAGCGCGCGCGCGTTCATCGTTGCGAATAAATTATCGTTTTCCGTTGCGTCATGTACACTATCAATTTAGCGGCGCAATAGCTTTTGGTAACGTGTATCCATGGTTGAATGGTCCATCTGTATTATTACATCGCAGTACAGCGGCCAATCAACTCAACTTTAAAATCAATAACCCCAACGCATTGCAAATATTACTTTGCCCACTGGGCCCTTTGGCAATCATGTAGGCTAGAGTATCGATAATGTTATAATATATTAATGAGAATGCATAAATATACGATAGAACGAAATATATAGACTAATTTTAACGTTGTTAAACATAAGAATTCGTTTTCTTATCTTACGTTTTTGACGCGATTTTCCGCAAACACTTTAACTAATTTTCAGGACGTTAAACGTTCTTGCAAATAACTCTTAATTAATTATAGCTAATATCATCATTGTCCTACCAGCTTTGTAGATGCCTATTATGTAATTTTCTCGTATGGCACACGCGTGTCAGTTTAATATACGCTAATATCTAATTGTTTGCTAGCATCAAAGCATTTTCAAAGGGATAAAGACGATCAAAATTGCGTGGCACAGAATGATTTCGCATTGTCGCGAATCGAGGTCACAGGGACGAATAGGGCGAGGATAAGGTCGGGAGAGAAGGATATGCGGCGATAGAGAAAAAAATGGGAGAGGAAAGGAAGAAAAAGTGACGGAGGGATCCCAGGACGGAGGTTCCCGCAACCCTCGGGATGATAACCGATTCGCCCGGCCTGTCCCTCGCCCTTTCGCCCTACTTTTTCTCCGGCTAGCCCAGTGCCGCAGAATCCATAGTCTTTCTTCCAACCCTTCTGTCTCCTGAGCGATCCATCCCCACGTCCTGAACCGCTCGGAAAGAATTAATCCTGGCCAACCCGGCGACTGTGGTCCCATCCGTTGTGGATAATGTCACTCGCTTTTGTTCTTTGACGTACTTGAATCTCGCCCTTTTACTAAACCATCTCGGTTTTACCTCTGTTTTAACGAAATCACTTCTATTGTGTCGCAAAAATGAGAGAAATCGTTTATCGCTAAAATACGTGCGTCTTCTTGATATGTATAAATTGCTACGCAGATGTTTGTATAATTTTTGCTATTTTCGAAATCTTCTCGCTTTAAATAAGGTAGTTGTCTACTTTTTATCCCCGCGAATTTCGACACGGTAATCACACAGCGATCTCTCAAGATCGCGACATTTCGCGATTTAAGTTACCGGTCATAAATAGCAAAAGGGGTTACGACGCTGGTAGGGAAGGAAGCGTAGGAAGGAAGAGAGGTTATCAGTAACCGAGCAGTAAGGCGCTCAACGTCGCTCCATAGCTCGGAGCATCGCTATCGCGTTGTCCAGCCCTGACCCCTACCTTGCTCTAACTCTGCGCACTCGCTCTAGCTCCTCGCGCTATAGCACGATTCACGAGATGCTCGCCGCAGAACGTGCTCTCACGTAAATTATACGCGCATGCCTCATCCTACGTTTTCCGGTCGGGGCATATTCCGAAAATTCCACCTCGCTTGTATCAACGTTGCTGCGCGTCGATTTTGCGAATTTAGAAGAAGCGAATTCGAAGCTTTCGTGACTGGAATTTATAATTTTTTTAGGACGTGCGGAAAAAAGTCCGTGGCATAGCAAAGTAGCTGTATTCTAATTGTTTAATACATAATGTTAGATATATATATGTATATTCTTGCCGTTTCAAAGACTAACATTATAGACTTAGGGATACTTACGATAATAACTTTGAAATACTTTCCACCTTCATCATACATATTAATGCGCAAAATTATGCATACCATTATTACAGAATATATCGACGGACGTTCAATAAGAATGGAAGGTCGAGCCAATAAATTGCTGGACCGAACGTTACATATACTAGCACTCGTAATCCTAAATCCCACCCATTACACCCTCTGAACGACCGCAACCTACCACCCTTCGGCCACTATTCTGACTTAAACTGTTTGAGTTGCGACTTTACCGGATTACTACAGAATCTGCCAAACCCCTTCCTCGTTCGAGGAGTTCCAACCCTAGGTGATTATTTCGAGATCTCCGTGCCTTCGTGTCGCGCGATTCAAGATAATGTTCGGAAAACAAACATGCTTGAACGTAATGTTAACAAGAAATTATATTGCAGGTACAGCCACTAATAATTAAAAAATTAAATAAGATGAAATGTTACAAAACCTTCATAGATTAAAATTTATTTTTATACAGAAAATACAATCACATGTAAACTTTGTCCGAGTAAAAAATAATTACCTATTAATAAAATAATAGAAGAGAATAAAATATAATAAAAATTAATTTAACAGAATAAATTATAGTGTTGTTAGTTAGATATAAATATTATATAACAATAAAATAAATATAAAAATTTTCTGATTGTTTTCTCTAAGATATAATTATAGCTTTGCAGAAACCAACTAATTATTGACGTAATAAAGATGACAAAACGTTATTTCTGATTAAAGTTGAGTAAAGATTAGGATAAAAATTGTGCGCAAGACTAGAAAGAACTAAGAGTTTCCCAAAGTCATTTGCGTCGTCAGCAAATTCAAGCGGAATCTCAAAATAAGCAACTGCCGTAAAAAAATGCGCGCGAACGAGTGCGAACTCCCATAAAAGAATTTCCGCAGTAGCCACTCAAATTTCTTTCCAAGCTTCGCGGTAAATGTGCTTCCGTTACGCACTTCCTACATAGTATTTTAACACATTACTCTGACCAGATATACCTACCATCTGTAAAAGTAGCTGGTTTAGAGAAGAAGTTTTGTTCGTTTAGTGAAGAACTTTCGTTCATAAGAGAAGATATAGCGAAAAATATAGATTCAAAGAATTCGCTATGAATTTTGTATGTATAGATATTTCGTTAAAATAGGAAAATAAATTAATCAAGGCTAAAAATCCGATACTTTCGCCACGTTTCACGACAACGCGAATATTTCTTCGTTTTCGCGGTTTTCCGCGAATAGAGACATGAGAGGGTAGAAATTTCATTTTTTCGATGAAACTTAATGCCGATGCGTTCGGCTCGCGTATGATACATTTATTGATCCTGTGGCATCAAACGTTTACGAGTTGCTCTTTGAGGGCGAAGATGAAAGCGCTGACGCTCGACAAGTGCACGCCGGCTTAAGCGCTTCTCTATTTCTGCCCGCGCCTTTGATGCGCATTATCAGGCTTTCTTGTTTTATTCGGGCACCCGATATATCCGCGACCAACCTTTCAGCTCTAACGGTACGCCGATACCAGAATCGAAGCCGCCCGTATTTTTAATCTGCCTGGGGATTGTTTGTTGGGGACAACACAGCGTTGTGTTACGCCTCACGAAATTCCGACGACAAGATTGGATAAATTAAATATCTCGTCCCTAGTAAAGCTTCAAACAAATAAATTTTTTTCACCGAGGGGAGTTCTTCGCCATTATTAAAAAATTATTACTTATAAAAAAGTGATACGACACATTAACATAACATACATACATATAATTATATGATTTTTAGTTTTTGAGATTTATGCAATGTATTTCATGAATAGCTTTCATGAAACTATTGATATTTGATATAAAATTATGCGGTTATTTCTCTCGCTTAAGTGTACTTTGTATAATGAATTTTAATATAATACACGTATAAATGGATGCGTGCAATGTACGTATAAACTAAATTTCTAAAATTTAATTTATGTAACTCTCAAACTGGATAATTCTCACACTCATTAATTTACAATTTCAAGGATTTGAAAATTATTAATTATAAATTATTAAATTTATAAATATATGAGTTTATAACGTATCATATAATATATGATACATTATATGATACGTTATCGCATTTACGATACCTCAGACAATTTTTGCAAAATTTTCTCTCTCTCTCACACACACCGAAGTCAAAATCCAAACCAAAGGAAATGAAATTCTATGATATCCCCATGACGGGCTGAGAACGATAAAGGGGACCTGGCTTTTCTGGGTCCCGCAGGGTGCTTTTTATCGAGTCATGCCCGAGATTTCGGGAGCGCTCGTAAACCTCACCCTCCGGGACATCATTCCCTTCCGGGGTGGTTTGCGAAATAACCAGCATTCAACAGCACGACGCTGAACTCGTCCGTACCGTAATGCAGTTTCGTTGACACGCTGACTATGACATTGGTTATGAGCGCGCGAGTTGGCGACCATAAATTGAGCACCGGAACGATCCGACCCTCGCGGGATTGTATTTAGAGTTAAGCGGCTTACGGTCTTTCTTCCATTTTGATTTAACAGTGGAAAAATGGCTTTAACTCCATTCGTACTATTCCGTGAAAAATTGCAGCAAGACGCGATAACCAATTGTAACTTGTAAGCCAATAAAATTTTAAACTCATCCGTCGCGTTACAAAACGTAGTTAATATTTCGAACACAACGTTGTCACAAAAAATGCAAGAAGAAGGTTTTAAATATTTTGGATGGCCACTATAACAAATCATCAAAACGAATAATTTAACAATTCATTGTAATAATATCTATATAATTATTAACGAGCACATACACGCATACAAGCACACATGATCTCTCCAAAGAATAATAATAAGTTTTTAATCATCTTTTTATTGTTATCTATAGCGCGGACAATTATCTGTGATTAATTAAAATTTTTATTTTGCAAATTCTTATTGAAAAAAGATCAATGAAAGTGGTAATAAAGTCTTTTCACCTTATAATACACATTCATTCATTAATTTCCGTTTCTTTTGTGCTTCTATTCTCTCTGAGAATTTTCTAGATGATCGCGTATCTAAAGAAGCTCTCTCTCTCTCTCTCTCTCTC
>VBVQ01001350.1:13992-36407 GCA_011636635.1 Tetramorium simillimum
GCTTCCTCCCTCTAGCTATCCCTCTCAAAGGAGAGGGGATGTAAAAGGACATAATCGCGCATCTAAGCCGCCCGAGCACGTAGAAATTCAATAGCGATCTAAACTCAATCGCCTCGGCCACGAGTTAGCACATTCATAGTAGTTTACCCTCCAGCTCCGCCCGCCAGTGCTATCCCTGCGAAAGGGCTGAATAGGACGTAAAGGCGGCTATTGTGAGGCACCATTCAATCGCCGACAACAGAAACACCATTAGGGGCAATGTACGGTGCTGCCAATTAAAATGTAGAGCGACAGCCGGAACGACCTTGTCTTGATTCACATCACTCGGCCGTTGAATGTCGATGGATCGAAGCGCTAAATCAGCTGATGTAAGTATTATTACAAAAATATAGTGCAAAACTACGTGAGTTATTTAACTTTTACTTTTTGTCTTTCATCTTTTTTTTATTATTAAGAATTAATAAATTTAATTAATTAAAAAAAAAACATTTTAGTTGCTGAATAGCTTAATATTAAACTTTCAAAGTAACGCGAAAATCATTAAGAGTTCATCTACGGAATAGGAATAATTAACATAACTCTATAAAAATTCAATAATCTTCGTACATAAATATTTGAATTCACAACTTGGTTTCACTATTATTATTCCTTTCCCTATCATGCATTTCAAATCTTTATTTTCACAATAAGATCACTCGAATCAAGTTTCTTCTCGATTTGTTGAATCATTATTATGTCTTCCAAGTCGTTCGAGTTTCAACGAGTTCCGGATACGGACACAAAACGCGAACAAAACGAAAATTACAATATGGATGACTGCGGCACGGTGGGACGCACCGACGCATAGCGAATCCGGTTGGCCGCGAGCGGTTAAATCACCGTCGTAAACCGCAATTCGTGTATTATGCCAACGCGATTCAACGGTCGAATGAGGTTGGAGGTCTCTTATGCGGATCTTGGGTGTACCGCACGTGCGCCGGCAAGGGATTAATTAACGAATCGTGTACCGTGCGCGGTCACGATGCGTGGTCAGACGACGTCTATGTTTGCTGAGACAGAAGCCTCAATTCTCGTCAGACTCGCAGTCAGTAACGTCCCGGTAACGTATTCCGACGTATACATAGTATTATTCCTTTCTTATCCGACTCCGTGTGTAACTCAATTTCCCCCTCCGGGCACAGTTCCTCGCAAAAGTGATCGATATTTTGAGAGCCAAGAGTCATAACAATAACTCAACTCTGCAATCTTCGCGCATGATTCATTAGGGCATAAGGCAGCCCAATTATTCTATAGTCCCTTCAATTTATCTTACTTCCTGACTGCGTCGTGTTAATTTCCTACGGCTTTAAAAGAAACTCCAACGTCATTAGTCGTAGTTACTCGCTATCAGATGAAGTTAGCGTGTTTGTGTCATATGTCTGCTATTAGCAATTAGTGTTCTTCAAAACAGTTTTATAATTGTAACGGATCTAGGTTTTTTTTTTTTTTGAAAGGACAAAACATATAAACGGAAATATCGATCACAGCATATTTCTACATGCGAATTAATTTGTAAGATTAATGAGGATGATTTAGCTTATGTCTCTCTATATATCTCTAGTTTCAGAGTTAGAAAAATACTGACAATACAATACAATAAAAAACTCTTAAAAATGTCATTATACGCAGTCAGTTTTCTAATAATTTTTTTCAAAACGCACATCAAGCTTTAAGAATAATTTATTGAATCACTTCATTTCTCTCAGTTTGTTGAAATCTCAAGAGAAACTTGAGAATTTCCGACCATCATAATTTTCCGAATTGCAATTAAGGCTAGTACGTGAAAGTACATACTTTGAAGCCATGCGGGAAGCGCAGTTACAAGAATATTAATTAATAACGCCAATATGCTTACGTGCGTTAAATATCAAATATGTGTGCAAATGAGACCATTTCTGACGTGCACAAACGCAATCTGCAAAATAATCGCGAAAAGGTTAGTGAGACAAAGATCGGGAGATTAAAAAAAAAAAAGGAAACAGTCGAGAGAGAAAAAACGTGCTACAGATTGCGCGAATGCAAAACGTGCATCGTGTGCTGCAGCTGCGCAAAAATATTCGCACATACGAATGCGCATGTATGCAGAGAGTGACGATAAAATAATCTACTGTCGTTATTGTATTTGACTTCTACCTCGCTCTGTTCTCTCAGGTCCAAACCACTTCCGGGCTACATCGTTAATAATTACCGTGAGATTCGCGTAACCGCGGAATGCATGCCGCAGCCATTCCCTTCTAGCGTGGCGTTGTTAATTTCATTATTTATCTCTTTATTCACGGTGGGATGAATTTTTTTAAACACTCGATAAGAAATAAAACAAGCGCATAATTAAAATGTCTCAACGCCACCGATAATTAAATTACTTTGCTTCATATTGAAACGTCGAACATTTGGGCAAAAATAACAAATTCGGAGTTCCTCGATACAATGTACATAACTGTTATTATATTTTTTATCTTTTTTTTTATATCTAAAATATTTTGAAAAATATTAATAACTGTAGAGATGGATTGCTGAAAATTTTTAATTCAAAGTTTGATATTTCTTTCTTTGAGAAAGTTTAGTTAAACAAGGCTTTAAACAAATAAAATCGTACTAAGAATATGCTCAGGTTTTGCGAGAAACATCGCTCTTTTCTACTTTCTCTCTTATTCGCGTATTGGTATCAAGACTAACAACTAAGAGTTATTTGCGGGTACAAGATGTTCGAAAGCGGACACGTGGATGTCAGGAGCTCTTGTGTACATGTTGAAGAGATGAAAGTAGTCGGTTTGAGTGGATCGACGAGTCGCCTACTTTTACATCCCGTCTGTTTATTGGCGGCAGGAGGGGTGGCGACCACGCATTTGTACGTCAAATTCTAAGAATCACGAGGACTGCTTCTATTCTTCGGATTTAAGAGTATTCCGATATAAATAATCACATCGACTACCTAATTCTTTTTATCGATAAGACATTTATTTTTCCTATTCGTTTTTTTTATTGGAAATTTACGTTTGTATTTGTTTCATGCTCAGAAGATGAAATCAGATCGCGAGAGTTATATTTATGATATCTATAAACGCACATTCTGCTACATTATTCAACTACTATAAAAATCTGCAATTTCTCTGAAAATATCCACTAAATCGATAAAACGTATGAGCACACATGATATATTTTTTAAACTTTTCTATCCAAGATTCCACAATGATTTCGTGTTTTTGCATTTTATCAAGCTTTTGTGCGAGTTTTTTTAGGTATCTCCTGTAAGATCTCGTCCAATGCTTTTAATTGTCTTCATCTTTTTTCTCCTCTGTGCTTCATCTTTTCAAGAACCGGGGCGACCACGAAATCCGCTTACTCTCTTTGCCATTCGCGAAACGAGCAAACCGGGCTTTCCTCGGAAAACGAAGTCCGGCGTCGCCGGACGATATAAAGAGCGTATCGTCATAGTCGTCAGGCCGGAAACTTTGGCATTTTGCTTTATATCTTGGTGAAGAAAAAGGCTTCTACATCGTTTTCAGGAAAAGACGGAGAGTAATCAAGCCCTGTCCCCGAAGGGCGCAACGCTGTGGGGAGCTCAGCGGAAAAATGACCCTCTGCGTCCTAACGCGTCAAACTTTAAAGGGGCGCAGTTTAGGACTCCGTTCGCGTAATAACGCCTCGTTTCGTTATCGCCGCTTTAAATCCAAAATCTCTTCCACTCATTGACGTTTCTCAACCGAAGGATATTTTCCCGATAAAAAGGAAGAGACACATTCTACATCTCGAAGACACGTGCACTTTTCACTTATTAAACTTCAATTAGTCGTACGATGCTAATTTAATATTATACAACAACATGTTAATTTTTCTCAGGCAAAGTTATTTTTAGCATCGAAAGTATTGACGAAAGAAGCATTTATTCGTGAATACGAGTCGCGACGGAGTATCGATTCTCCGGAAACATCGATAATTGATTGGAAAAAGTGCCCGTAATCGTTGTTTGCGAAGCATTAACGATTTTCACCATCATCTATTTCGGCGGAAAAGGAGGAATTCGCATTTTTATATTGGAAAATATTGATTTTTCTTTAGGACAACGTCATAGCAACATAATAACTATGTTCTGAAGATATCTATGATTCGTTGGAAAATATTTATCTTTCTTATTCGCGAGTCTCGCGAGTTGCAGATCCATGCTCGCGATATTAAAAAGATATTAAATGTCTCGGGCGGGACTGTAAAATCGTGCCACACACAGTCTGAAGTAGAGATTGTATTTCAGATAACGCTGAATTTTACAACGCGATGCGATATATAGGTCAGCGAAAGGGGAGGGTGTGAAGGTTCGTAGAGATAAGGTGGATGGATCGTTCGTTTGACGATTATCTCGCGTGACAATGCGTTACCGCAATTTCCGTCTATACGGCGGGAAGTTTTAAGAACTCTATTTAAATATCTTGCAATGATCGAAAAGGGAAAAGTAGTATCGCGCAGAAATATTTACGTTTATATTATACGTAAACCTACATGTATAACGTATCATAACAGCAATGGGATGAAATTGAACTCTATAATTCGCTGCTTGGAATGTAAAACAAGTATAATTGAATAGGTATTAATTTCTTTCTGAGATAAATTAAAGAAGCAAAATTAATAAACTAATAGTGGAAATAGAAAAAGGAGTATAAGTTTTTAATTGAAAATCTCCATTTCTCCTTTTGATTCCATTTTGCAATCGTGATACTTATAAACCCTTCGTTCGTACAGCCAAATTGAATACAAAATAGTAAGGAAAAGAGCATGTAACATAAAACTTCGATGGTTATAAGAAACACACATACACACACACACACACACACACACAAATAGCGCAAGTAAAGTGGAAATAATGAACATATCTCGTGATAGCTATTCATAGACATATGTGATCGACATCAGATGATCATAGAGCGAAGGTCCGAAACTAGAGAGAGCGGAGGAATCAATGCGGACGGCAATCGAGACGGAGAGATAGCGGGGAAGAAAAAGAGATGGAGCGAGAGGCAAGTCCTGCTGGACGGCTGCCACAAGGCGCTTCGAAAGTAACGATCTCGTTATCGTTCCGCCTCGAGAAGCGAAGGACTTAAGATAATAAGTTTGTATGGGAGGGTGGAGAGTCCTTAATAAGAAACCGGAGCGCTTTCGCGCGCGAGAGGGAAATAGCGCTCGCTCACCTTGCCTCTCTCCACCGTCATCCGCGTCAGACCACTCAACTTATTAATTCCATTAATATTTCTTTCATGCGATTTGACGCACCGACGCGGCGAGATTATTAAAAGCGCGCGAAGGAGCCATAATACTCTTGGAAACTTTGTCTCTATTACCACGCGGTACTTGTTTAAAAAATTATCCAATTCTTTCGAGTATATCGTTCGGAATGTAACGCAGTCAAGCAGGATTTATTCCTTTTATCTCGCGATGTCATTCTCAGTATCAACTTGGAGTGCAGAATTGGATAAATATTTTTTGATTGGAAATTCAGTTTCAATCGTTTTACTTATATGATTTTATCCATGGAATATTCTTTATGACATAATTTTTTCTGATTCACATTTAAACTATCTTTTAATTGTCAAATAACAAGTTAATTTATATAGCCCGATCATCTAATATAGTTGTAATAAATAAAAAAGATTTAATATATTTTAAGTAAAATGAAGATAATACACAATGTGAGATAAATAAGTTTGACTCTATAAAGAAGAATAATAATTGCTTTGAAATTCAATGTAACTGCTATCCATTCGTAAATAAATCAGGTAAACTGTTAAATCCAACCGGCTCGAATAATACGAAGTAAAAAATTAAATTTATTCAATAAAATCAAATATTTTAGATTCGATATAAATGAAAATCAATGTAAACCAAAATTTACTCGGATCACTTTCAATGATTATATCAAATAAATTATTTAAAGTGATAGGAAAAAATATAATGACTACAATATTTTTTGCGAAAAGGATTACTTGTTAAAAAAGAAATAGTATTATTTTTTATTTTTACTTTTATTAAAAATGAATGAATCGACATAAAATATATAACTGAAATAAATCAAGTAAATATTTCCTTCCTCTATTTTAGAATATGAAATTAGACAACGAATGATTTTTGAATAATAAGGTAGTTATACGTCTCATTAATCTTGTACGTTTCGAAAAGCTAATAGCTGACCGCATTAAACTTCATTTGATAACTGACAGCTGATGATGAATCTGAACGGAAACTGGTTCGTCGTCAACGTCGTCGTTTGCGAGAGTGAACCGTGCAAATTTGCTTCGAATATCGTAGGCGAATCCGCGAGAGATATAGAGTAGACGTCATCTACCTATGTAGACGGAACGGAAGCTGAGAAAAATTTTCGAAAATAATAGTAGACCTAAACGGGCGAATTGTACGAGACGAAGTTGTCCGCTGTCATCTCAGTGAAACATTTCGGTCACTGCACATTGTTGCGAGGAGTGCACGAGCAAGAGGAACCAGGATAGAGATAGAGAGCGAGCGAGAGAGAGAGAGAGAGAGAGAGAGAGAGAGAGAGAGGAGAAGAGAAGGGGTTAAAGGAAGAGGTGGGAGGGGTGGCAGAGGGAAACAGAGAGAGAGAGAGAGAGAGAGCGAAAGAGAGACAGAGAGGGAGAAAATATCCGACACCCCGGTTGGTTGGTCCGCCTCTGTCCGACGGATGACGTCCACGATCAAGCTCCACCCACACACATGCCCCCAGCCAACGCACACATACACACACACACACACTCATACACGCGTGCGTACTTACACCTACGCATACTGCACACATACACGCACGCACACGGTTTTGTGCTATCCGGCGCGTACATGTTGGAGCCGACACTCGCGCGACACACACACACACACACACACACACATACACGCGCGCGCGAATATTCGCGGTACTTGTAAGCTCGCGAGGCTCTTCGGGATTCTCGATGGGGAAGCCTGGTTCGCGCACAGAGTTGGTGAAAGGGTTCACGAGGTTGCACGCACCGTACCTTCTCGGGGGTGATGAGCGGCGTGATGTACGTAGTGACCGCCGTCGTGTACACCTTGTGATGACCGCCGGGAGGTTGAAAAAACTTGCAGGGTCACCCAGTACCACTGGCGAAACACCGAGTGCTGTGCGATCGGTGCGCGGTGCTTTTCCTCGGCGCGGGAGAGAAACGGGGACGAGTGTCTCGATCGAGGGTGCCGATCTGATCGACCGGCTGCGAGCGGCGGGTTCGCGGGTTGTCAAGCACACACGCGCGTATACCTGTTGTTCGAGGTTGTGCGAGGTCGAGGCGGTGTAACACGAATACGCCGGGTTCACCACACTTCCGTGGATCTTGCTGTACTTCACTAAATGTCAAGGTGTACCTTGTAGAATCCGCCGCGCGACTTTCACGATGATACTTGTTTACAACGAGCTAAATCGACCTCGACAGGTGTAGAGCATCGAAGCCTGAAGGGATCTATTTTGGAGGATCCTTCCGACGGCTGATTTCACAACCTTTCTCACACCGGATCCAGACGTGACTGATGGATCGTACACTTTTCGCGATGCGGAAGACACTTGAAATGATTCTCGGGCCTTCAGCGGGCGATGTTACGCGCGAACGTGACGGGACCACAGCAGTCGAGAGTACTAATCGGTTTCGCGTGTGCGCTTTCCCTCTTCCCACGGGTTTTCCTGGGTCGGCGCGCCTCTGTCCGACTCAAGTGGAACCGGTAACGCCGTCGCAGACGATTCTTCGTATATCCTCCGTATTAGCACCGTGTCACGGGGAGGGTATGAGCGAGACGGATGAGGAACACCCAGGACAGACAGAGAGAAAGAGAGAGAGAGACAGAGAGAGAGAGAGAGGGAGAGAGATCGACTTGCGAGCACACAGGCAGGTGGTCGTCGTCGCGCTCTTCCGTCACCGTACGTCGGGTTTCAATGCTGCACGCTGTGACGCCGAGAACAGAATGGGGCGATCGTAGAGGCCCGGGCAGTGAAGCCGTAGCGAGGGGAGGTGGAGAGAAGCCGCGCGGGTGGTGACGGCAGAGTGGGGTGCCGAATAGAGGGGCGAGTGGGTATTCCGGGAAGGGGCCCCTTCATCCCGCTCTTTCGCGTCCTCCGCCCTCGAGCGAGCGCTACCCCTCCGAGGCGCGCAGGCGCCCCCGGGGCGCTGCCACCGGCTCGAGGGGGAGTACGTTTCCAGAGCAAGACGAAGGGAGAGCTATCCTAAAGAGCGAGGGGGTAGAAGAGCGCGATAGAACGAGACGGGCAGAGAGGAGGAAGGGTGACGGCGGGCTCTTCTCCTTCTCGCTCGCTTCCTTCCTTCCTTCACCAGCAGCACACCCCAGCATCGACCGACGCGCCACGCTGCTCCGAGCCGCTTTCGTATCCTCTCCTCCCGCGGCGTTACCCTCCTCTACACCCCCCGCGAAACCTTCTCGCCATGCCGACCCAACGGGAATACTTAATGCCAGGAGAGAGGCTGACTGCCTGACTGCCTATGCCAAGCCACGCTCGCTTGACGGCGGGATGGCAGCGAGGGAGATCAGCACACGGAAGTGAAGAGGTTCGCGCGAGCCGCCAGATGTTGCTTGTGAACCTTGCGGCTACTTGTTACGCGTCCGCAAGTTACTCCCAGCTGATGACAAGATCTCGGTAGAATCGCGGCGAAGCCGTACGAAATGTCACGCAGAGTTGTAAAATTTTTATTTCACTACATTCTGAATCGTTATTCAATTTTATTCACTTCTCTCTTTTCACTTAATAATGCCGTATATCGTCGCATATTGATTTCCATCAATTGACTGTATAGCCGGTAGGATTTTATTTTTATCATTTCTTACACTTAATTTGAAGCAAGAAAGTTAGAAAAGTCAGATATTACACGTAACTTTAATTCAGATCGGGGACAATTCTTATTGAACTATTTAAAGCGAAACAAGCTGACAACTGCAATGAAAGTCCGTTCTGTCTATATTCTATCGACAGCTGCCAAGATAACGCAACAGCGATGACCCGCCGCGCAAGTAGTTCGAACCCTCGCTCGGATCAGAACCGGAGTCCGGCCAATATTGACCACTACTACTGCCGTCGAATCCCGAAGCCAACTGTTTCCTCGGCCCCACTGCCTGGCTGGCCGGAAGCCAGGGGCCTTTCTCTCGCTCATCTAGCGTCTCGGTGTGAACGTATCCTACGCTTAACGCGGAAGGAAGGGTTCTAACCTAACCCAGAAAGATTTCATTGAGCCGCAACGTGACTTGGCCGGCCGCCAATACTATGGACTCTCTACGCGGACCGTCGCAATGACCGCCACTCGCGAGAGAGAAGCTGCCATAAGAATCGCCGTTTTTGGGAAATATCGTCACTCCGGAATGTGCCGTCGGATAAGGTCGAATGGTTCCGCGGTTATCGAAGGGAATAGGCGACCGTTTAGGGTCGTAAGAAGCCGGGTCAAGCTTCCACGAAAGTATGTATACCGATATCGGTATTACGTTTTTCCCTTATCATTCCCCCGAAGGAGATAAGAAATTTGGTTTGTTTGTCCGCCGTTCGGTCTACGAGTTAGGGATGCTGCCGATTGTTACCGATACCGCTAGCGCAGGAGCGCAGGATCCCCAATACTCAAGATGACGGCGCTTGCCGAGAGACGAGGCGAAAGGGAAGGCGAATGTTGCTTGCTTGCTGCGTGCATTTGGCTTGAGTCCAAAGCGAGACGCTGAATGAACTTGGCGGGAAAACCGCATTGGCGCGTGTTTCCTTCTGTCGTACGACAGACGCGACTACAATGGCTAGCAATATCCTTGCACCGGCTGCGTAGAGACGTCTCTATGTCGGAAGATAACACTGACGATAACCTCGGAATTTATCGACCCTCTTACGATAGCAGATAAATTTCTATTGTCCCGTTTGGCTTTTCCTTATAATAGATTCTATTGAATAATTTCATATTTGTAATAATTTATTCGACAGTTTTATATTCCAGCCGCGTCGGATATGCAGAAGTGTTAGTTACAAATATTTGTGTCAATCATCGTTGACTATAATTACTCGACTATAATTGATTAGAATTGCAGCTCTTTCTCCACACATGTTACATCCATAAGTATTAGAAAAATGCTTCGTTTCTCTTTCAAAGTAATAATGAAATTCAAATTCTAAAGAATATTATGAATTTCAATATAACGCACACATAAATCGATACGAGAGCATCGATCTGAGGCAAATTTCCAAATACAGATTTATTGTTTAAATTTAATGCTGAATACGCGAAGACCGACATAAAAAATAAATTAATTTCGAAATCTGAAACCAGAATGAATGGCGAGCCAACAAATGTCCATTAATCGTTTTCCATTTCGCATTTGGAATCATTTCGGCTACCATTATCATATCTTCGCGGTTACGTATTTATGATGTAATAACAGCGCGTTACCGCGGAAACGGTTAGCGGCGACCGAATGACGGATTATTCACTGGCCTCGAGAAATTTGGCTGGTCAATGCGATCCCGTAACCGGTCCCACAATAATCATTACTCCAGAGGCTGTCGACTGCCAAGGATGACGTGCAATCATGATATTGGCACGTAACTGAGTTATCGTGCACACGGGAGGGTCTGCCCTTTCCTTCGGGGGTGTCCTTCAGTCAATGTATGTTCCGCTGGGTGACCAAATCGACGAGACGTTAACGTAATCGGATCGTACACATTGCGTAAATCTTGCTAATTGAAACGCTCCTTCATCTTTATGATAATGAGAAGTAGAGAAACTGATCGAAAGACTTAGTACTTTGAAAGTGGCGCATCACGAACAATTCGAACAACGCATTTGAAGAAAAGACAGATTTTATTACGCTTTTAGCAACATCAGCTAACTAAGTTTAAGTTATACATGACAGAGATTCAATATTCATTTAACAAGTTTCTGCACTTACTGAATCTTGCGATAAATATTTAGTGCTTCCTCTAGATAATTTTGACTCGTAATGAAAACAATTCAAACGTGAAATTTTAAGAACCATCTAAAAATATTCATAGTGAAATTTAGCAAGATTTAGATATTTCTTGAACGATGTTTCTTCAGCTACTCGTGCCGTACAGAAATAATATTTCTTTCTTAATTTTGTAAATCCAGAATTGTTAGTTGGATGTTAATTAGATTGCGATACGATTGCAATTAGATTGAAAACGTAAAATTCCAACATTTTCATTTTAAACGCCGAGCTCTGACAATATTCAAGATCGCAACATTGAAAATGGGTGAATGAAAAAGTACCATTAACTCGGTCGCGGGATCGATGAGCGGATTCGTATCCCTGGAAACCTCGATACCGAAGAAAGAGAACGCCGATGCAGCTTTCGATCCCTTTTAGCTCGCCTTCCGCAATCAGTATTTGTTTCGGTGACAGTACAAGGGCACCGTGTTTTCGTCGTCGGGCAGTAACCGAGTTTCGGGAGGCCCGCATGCAAGATGCACGCGCGAGGAAAGGGAGCCGGGAAGAGGGGAGGCAGAGACCGTTCGATTGCATCGTTCGACCGCAGTGGAAACTCTTCCACGACCCAATTCGCCCTTTCCCGCATGACGTTACCAGGATTTTTGGTCGCGATTCTCGAGCTCGATACTTATCTCCCGCAATATGGCTCATCCCGGGCGACCCGCCTCGCCTGTCTACCTCAAAACCACTTCCCGATATTCTTCCGACTTGTTCGCCGTTTCCTGCCTCACTCTACGTAACCCGGTCGAAACGAGGAGCTTGAAACTTCTAAAATATTAGACATTCGACGTACTTGAAGGGCGTGAGGACATCTCTCCCCCCCATTCTCATCTAGGTCTCCTTCAATCTTCCTTTTTGTTCAATACTCATTCACTCGAAACTCAGTTGTTCGCAATTCGTTCGAAGAGTTCTCCGAGGTCGGACGTTGGAAGAAAGGAAGAAGGAAGAAAGCGGACGAGAGAGAAGAAACGCAAGCAGGTCGGATCAAGAAAGCCAGGGGTAGATGGGCAAATAGCTCGAATCACGCGAGCCGTTGCCTCGTAATTAATAGGGCGCACGAAAACGAGCTATTGCGCCATCAGCGACCCTCAAGATCCTCCCAGTAGCTACACATCACTGAGAAGAGCTGTCCGCCGTAGAGAGTCTCGGAGTCTCGAGAGATAAGCCTTAATCGATATTGACAGTATTTTACGCGTCTGCCTTTTTCGCCAAGGCAATGATAAGGTCGGCGGATATAAACTTGCTAGTTCATGAAATAGTAGATAGTGACGATCATTTCACAATCAAAGTAGATTTTAGCTGGAAATGAATAAACTGAGACCGTGATTGATGAGAAGCAAAGATAGTGAAATACCTGATGGCAAGTGAACGATAAAGAAGGAGCCACATTCTTATATTATAAAAATATTAAAAATAATTTCTTTCACATTTACATTTTTAACCTTTATAATAAAGAAAATATTTTGTAAACTTAATCGAAAATTGCTAGCATCATCGTAACAGCTACAATTATAATATTCATTCAATTGTAATGTTGTTTCAATTACATCGTTTTCAAAATGTTCCCGAAAGTTTATTAATTTTTTAATAATAACGGCATATTTTTGGGTAAGCGCCGGCTTACTGTTTGTCAAATATCATACCTGGCGATGTAGCATTTCGTCAAGATTTCATACCTTACAAAATTCATTCTGAGAATTGCTCTCCGTCAGAATTTTATTCGCGCGTCTTTTCGTGCAAAAATTTATATCCAGTCGTAAGAACGCCTCGCGCTTCCCAAGCATTTATCTCATTCACTTCACGAGGCTGGCGAGAAAGTGAGGACAAGGGCGAGAGGGAAAGGGACGCGCCGAGAAGAGTTGGTCGGAGTGCTTGGAGTAAATCAAAGGAAGGAAATGAATTTTTATCGAGGACAGAAGGCCTCGGATTCGCCTCGAAAAGCAACGCTAGCTCCCTGCTCGATCGTGAGAACCAAGTAAAATCTACGAAAAAAATCGGCGAGAAACTGCGGCAAAACGATACGGTGCTCCATACCGTCTTACTTTCGTCTTCGGAAAAGTACTCCAGGAAAAATTCACCAGCGCGATAAATTTACGGAATCCTTCTCCCTTTTCCCAGAACGCCCTTATTTTTCTCTTCCCAGTGGCCAGTTCTTCATCGAGTGATTAATGGCATTAATAAGAGAGAGTTACCATCGTCATACCGATTGCCAAGATGCAAGACTTTTTATCGATGAAAATCATGCTTGATAGTTTCAAAAAGAAGGCGACTGTGTAAAATAATCTTTAAACATGGAATTAACAGCTCTATTTCTTAATTTAAAAAGTAATAAATATTAACATTTGTAAAATAAATTTTTACGTGACCTATAATATAAAGATGTAATAATCATTTAGTTACAGACTGTATACGCCTTCTTATATAAATTCATTATCCATAACACTAATTTTAAAATTTAATACATTTGTTAAAAAGAGCATGTAACTCTACAATTTGCGTAATACTAAAGAGATACATTTAAATAACGTGTACATCCTTTTTCTTAACGTAATAAGATATATTTATAAATTTATCCCTCCGAAGTGATCTCTCCTCAGAGATGGTTTATTTATTCCTTTATCTTCCTGAAATTGTTTGCGACAATTTCTCTAAACCTTACGTTCTTGCTTCGTATAAAGTACGTGGTTGGCGAAACCACACGCGATTCGACTCATTCGGATGTTAGAGAAGTAGCAAATGATTGTAGTTGGCAAACATGTGATTAGTGAAACGCGTCGGATGCATCTACGTGGCAGAGTTTCGCCCGCGTTTGCTTAAAGACGGGAGAGAAGGAAGAGGTGTCGCTGGTAACTCTGCGGAAATGTACACGCAGGTGTGTGCCCATAGTATCTCGGGGGTTCCGTGAAGCTCGGTCGTTAATGACTCTCGGTCGTTAGATTGGTTTGCACGTAATATGCCCGTCGACGCAACGCTATATGCTCGATTAATCCACGACATCGTTTATCCGCGTGATATTAAGACCGCGTCCATGAAAGAGAATTTTCCGAGAATATACAAATGATTATTAAGATTTGTCTGCGCAAATTTTTTTTATATATTTTGCCGCATTATTCATAAAATATTGGTACTGATTCTTTATTAAAAATAATCTCTACTCTCATCTTTATACAACGTTTATTTAAAAATATGTAACAAAAAATGTATTTTCTTGTAAAATAAGAAATATTAATATTTAATCATATATTATATAAATTTTATGAAAAATATTATAAGTTATTACCAATTCAGTATCATTAAATTTACTTCGTCATGAGACAATCAAACAGAAGAGGCTTTATTTTAATTAACTGATCAATTCAAAATCTGAAATAAATAAGTGAGATTAAATATTGCAATATGTTTGTATAATCAGGAATCAATAAATACCTTATAAAACAATTCAAATAGATTTTCGTCATTTATCTGTAACGTAATTAAAATGATTTTATGATCATATTTATATATTTTAAAGGCGTATTAAAAAGAAAAACTTAATCTTCATATTAATAATGAGAAATTTAAAAAAAAAGAAGAAAATTGGTTTTTAGATATTAAAACATATTTCGTTTATCAAGGATTGAATAATTCTATTTCGATGTCATTTACAAAGCACTTTTAATAAATTAAAAAAATATATACTACAAAAATGTTACACTCGCGCAAATATTCTTGCAAAGAGGCGGCATTCCTTCTATCCGTATAAACCTTTAAGAAGTGGATATTGCTCGTTTCGCACCTCTTATGACGTTGATCGTAAGAGGATTAGACTCGGATTTACGATTCTTTCGGCAAAAACGACAAAGGTACAAAATAGCGTAATCTTGGAACATTGTGAAATGTCGGTACAAACTGCAGTCTTTGTCATCTGAATCCACTCTACGCGTATTTGCATTTAACCAAACAACCGAATTTTTAAAATAAACTTAGTAGATTAACATGATTATTCTTTCCCTTTATTTTATTTTGCATTCTAATGAAATTATCATCACCAACAGAGTATATATTAATTATTAAAAATATCTTTTTTGCTGTACTTTATCTTTCAAATGATATTGCATCTACTTAGCAATATGTAAGTATCTTATAAAATACATACATTTATAACTACATATCTGCACCATTAATTAAGAAGCCTCGTCAATAAAAAAATTAATCATACAATTCCTCATAATAAAAGTCATAAAATGAAAAAAGAATCATTCAATAATTCGTCACATATTACTAACATGAATCGTTTTTAGTTGGAAAACTATCAAAATATGATTTCACGCACAACTTTCGACTCTTCCCGCAAGTCGAGAGTGAAACTCTATCGTAGATGGAAACACGATTGTTCAGACGCATCTTGTCAACGAGAGAGGGAAGTAATGTGAGCGAAAAAAATCCCCCACGTTCATTACAACGGTATCGACTCTATTTCACGCTCATCAGCCGCGCGAGCGTCTAGAAAACTTCAGGACGAAGAGGAAATCTTGTTCTTCCCGGTTGCTCTCATCTCCGGTTTTGACGTCGACTATGGTCCCGAGTTCTCAAGGACCTCTTCGCGTGACACAAAGAAAGGAGATCGTGAGCACAGGGAAACGCGCTTAAGGGGTGCAAGAACCGTTGGAAAGTCTAGCGAGAGGAGGACGAGGGCCAACATGTGCGGAGGAATACGCGTGATGGCGATTTTTCGTAAAGTATAATGAAACTGCTTGGTAATGCTAGAAGCGCTGCACACCGCGACTGGTCTCGACACAGTAGTCGGTCGGGTTAAATGTCTCGAAATGGATATTCTCTCTATGGACAAACGAGGCCAACAACATGCGCGTGTTACCATTTCAGGTATTACATCGTATCCGCCCGTGGCTAAAATCCCGATGTGAATTTCGTGCCTCGCCTAAAAGAGCTTAAGCTAAGTGGTGGTTCTCTCATTCGAAAAGGTCAGAACTCCAAGTTGAAATTTTTTTCACTGTTCCAAAAATAAAGAACGATACTATATCTCCGTTTATTTTTAATTTTATCAGTAAGTCGAAATTTCTATAAATGTATATTATATATAAATGTATATTATATAATATATAAATGTTTTGTTGGTACTTCTAAAAATTATTAACATGTTGTTGTGTATTGTTTTTTTTCTGAAACTTGCGATTACGACAAATTCAATTTTGCATTTGTATTTAATTTAAATTATACGCGTCTATATTGGGATAATATTAATAAAATATTAGTTGTCACATTAAAACCAATATAATATTTCTGTGCAATTATGTTCAAGACAGAAAAGCGCCTCGCTTATTTGTACTACTTACGTCAGTGCGCAAATAAACGCTTCTATTTTCGAGATTAAAGATTTCGCTGACGTTATATTTTTGTTTCAGGATATCGCTGACTGTCGTCGAAAGAGAAGCGCGCTCAAAAAGATGCGGAGAAAGAATAGCTCGCGAGGCATTAGTCCGTATTCTTAGATCCATTTAACAGCACTTCCAACGTCGCATTTAGTCATTCAAAATTCATGATTCAAAATCGCATTTAATCTCTCAATTAATATTAAATTTGCGCTGGCAATACAAAAAAAAATATAGCCTATAATGTATAAATGATAGTTATAATACTGATTTTAAACTGAAATATATGGTTCTGAAAAGTTTAATTTCAATCACAATTTTTATAACGATTTTCACAATTATATATTCTTTCTCATATATTTCTTAGACAGCTGACATATGTAAAGCACAATGACAGCCATTTCTTCGCGTTCATCTTCGCAGAAATTCCTCATCATGCAAAATTCAAATTCAAACGTAAAAATGTCTGACTTGGCGACATTTTTCGGTTGATATTGGGTCCCGTGATATTGGGATGACTGATTTCCCAACCTATCGCGCATTTCCGGGTGATAATTTTTAAGTCGAACGCGCCGAATCGGAATTCGATCGACACACCGAAACGTAATCGACCGGTCTGTAATTAAGAGCTCGTCCCTCGAAACGCGACTTCGCGATCGGCAATGAGCGAGATAAACAGGAGCGAGACGGTCGTTTTAATTTCGAATTTCTCCTTGCCGCTTTCACACGGGAGACTCACCGATTAAATGCGCGATACGAGCCGCCGCCGACAGAAAACGCCTCTTCGATTCTTACCTGCAACAAAAAGGCAACGAGCATTTTAATCAAACTGTCGTCGAGCGAGATAAGAATAGGGCGTGTCTTGCGTTGGCATTTAGAAAGCGATTTCTTTCATTCTGTCTCGTCCTTCCTCTCTTTCTCGTGGTCCAACGATGAATCTTATAAATAAAACGTGTAAAAAAATAATTCTATTTAAAAAAAGTACTTCTGACATGTCTCGCAGTAAGCGAAAGAAACGTTTTTCTTTCATTCGTTTCTCTTATCAAAAGAGACTTAATAAATTTCTACTTTATAAATCTTTTTCAAACGATAAAAAATGCACGATACCTACTGTTATAAATGTCACGGAATAAAGTGCTAAATTTCGAACGTAAGACGATCCAAAAGGTAATCCACGAGAGACTTAAATTCACTAAATTTATATTCGGTGCAGCGACGGCAAAAGTACAACGGATCGTAGCCGATCTCGCCAAAGTGCCCTGTACACAATCAATCTGTTAAACGCACTTATTTATCCTTGCCCGTCGGGACGACGAGGCAACATTGGGACATCGGGACGTCGGTGTAGCTATTAACTACGGAGATATATTTGGCAATGGTCGAGCGGACGTACTGTGAAACTGATTTTATCGGCATTAGTTAGTCAAGGTACTTTCACTAAATATTCGAATCATTTGGCCCGCTAATGTACAAAATTCCTAACTGACGCGAAACGAAATGGCGCTTTTATTAATTTCTTTTGCACGTAAAAACACAGAACACAGCGGAAAGATAATACAAATTTCCGGACAAGTAACGAAACTGACAGAGTGAACATCAGTTCAACGAGGCAGTTAAGTCTGACTGCTGCCTATCCGGCGAGTGGACACAAAGCGTGTCAGGGGTGGCCATAAATCTCAACGGGCTTCTGATCAAACGATCAACTAATACCGGACTGTGAGAGGTTCGCTCTTTCCCCCGGAGCCGTGTCAGTGCTCCTTGCCCCTTCGTCAGGAACCCACTCGGTTACGGGATAATCCCAGCTGCATTACCTTGATGAGCTCCGGAACTCCGCCTCCTTCCCATGCCCCTCTCTACGAAGACCCCGGCTTATCCCGGCGTTTAGGCAGACGTGGCCTAAAGATCGCAATGCATTACTACGACCTGCACGCATGTATGCGCAAATGTCTATGTACGTGCATACAGGCACACACGTAATTCCATAACCGGGAAGACTGGCGTATACACGGCGCGATATTGGGCGGATTGTTGCTGCTTGTAAGACGCCGTAGCGGCAAGCAGCAGCGAGGACGCTGCGATATATCGCGAGAAAGGTACGAGATCCCCGAGAGACACCTTCCATTCAGACCAAAGGGAAAGATCGCCTGAGCCGGATCTCGCAGAGAAATTCTGACGTAGCTAATATATCCTGCATCGCTCCACCTTGGCGCTCGGGCTATCTAGATCTCGGTATCGCGAGAGCTGATTTCCGGTCGGACAACCTTCTCCCTGAGGATTCCCCACGGAAATTGCTCATGGTCAGATAACACGGCTAATCGACTCGAAAGATAAAGATGCAACAGCGCGCAGAAGGAATTCCGCAAGATGTATTTAAGATCGTGAATAGAACACTCATTGTATTATAACCGACGTCAGAAATAGTTCCTAAAATACCGTACAGAGTACAAAGTAAGTTAACAATTAAATGGATGATTCGCGTTAAGAGAGTAAAATTTACTACGAAATTCTGAAAAGAGTAAGTACAGCGATTTAGCGTACAATAGCAAACGCTTCTTGTAAATTGGAAAGATTAGCGGACAACCCGAAGAAAGATTGAAGTGAATTAACAAATGATTTCCAAATTTAACCTTCCAAATCACATTTAATTGCCTCTCTTATACTTAAACACTTAAACTAAAATAGGACGCGACAGCGCGACCGCAGGAAAGTCAATCGTGGTTTGCAAATTTGATCACAGGAATGCCAGCCGTCGAAGTTCTGAGCGCGAGACTTCTAATCTTGGCGAAGAAGGAGAATAAGATAGCGGCGGAAGGGAAGTCGCGAGATTAAAACGGGGGAGGGTTGTCAAGCACCGGGCTCATCTTAGTTGCTCGTCTAAATCTCCCCCTAAGTAAGCTGCAGTGGCAATACGTAACAACTATTAGCGAACCGACATTCATCTCGTTTAACTCGAGTTAGCGGCCGCGCCGCGTAAACCAAGTCCAGAAGCCGCGTTAGCAAGCCACATTGCTTAATATGATCGTTGCAAGCGAGAATCATTTCGCTAATTTATACAAAGTGGTACGACCTATCCAAGCGTGTTAATCAATATTTATTCGTCGCATATTACACTCTTTCGCAACGACATTAGAAAATTCCAACGATATTATCAGCAGCCTTGTTAAATACTGCGCATAGAAAACGGAGAACTAAATAAACAACTAAAAGATAAATTTTAATTTCTCAAGAATAAATGTAGCATAACAAGAATAAAATACATTGAAAAAGATATTTAAGATCTAACTTACATTTATGAAAAAAATTTAATTAACGAATTAATAATATAAGAATATATGTTATTATAGGTGCTATAAGAATGATTGCAAATATATTTTATATGTTATAACGAATATAAATATAAGTATAAATAATACTGTGGGTTAACAACAAATTTATTACAAGTGTTAGAAAATTCTCATAAACTGCATTTGAATTTCTGGTCGGGAACAAAGTAGATAAACATTGAAATCTTTTGCTTTCTCATGCAAAAAGACATAGAGAACGACAGGAAGGTTAATTTAACTCGAAACGCTTCGCTTTAGCCGGACGAGACGTCAAAGACGCCCAACAATATCACGGTATGTACATTTCAAGAGCATTCGGCACTCATTCCGGACACGTCCGCAGCGCGGTATTATGTTATTAGCTAGATCAACGAGCGTAAAGCGGTCAGAAGCGGTCAGGAAATACACCTGGAGAACATACCTCTCGAATCCCGAGAAGCCGGTACCGACCGGAGGGCATAGGGGACGTAAGCTTGTTAACAAGTATACAGGGCGCGGGACAACTTGCGGGGCAAACCGCGCAAAATAAACGGGACAAACGTCAAACGACTTTTCACACATTAACCATTCGAAAGCATGCCTCTTGATAAACGAACTCCCCGTACGCGGTAATTAACGGTAACGGCATTAATTCCCTTCGACAAAGCGATCGCTTAACCGGTTAACCAAATACGGAGAATGCGGTTTTTGTATTACGCTGGGTCCTTCATTAAATTTTTCTCGTTAAAGAGACCGTTACGGAGCGTAACTGAATTAGCAGGGATAATGGAAATTAACTTTTTATGTCCGCTCCCTTTATTATCATCTTCTTCTTTTGCTCTCTATCATCTCTTACGAGAACTTGGCATGAAGAATTTCTCAATGAAAAAATTATCTTTATAGGCCTTTCTCTCTCCCGTTACTGTCTCCTTATCTGTTTCTTTGTCGTGCCTTTATTTGTGTCTTTTTCGCGCGCTTGCTGTATACATCTCCGTCTCTTCCCTGCCCGCAAGCCTCTTTCCTTCAGTCCTTCAATCCTTTCCATTTCGCTCTCCTAGCAGAAACTCCTTCGTCAATCCCCAAAGGAGACGCAAGTAATGCCGGGATTATGTAAACGTCACTCCAGCGAAACACGCATCTGTTCGGACGCATTCAAATTATTCAGCTGACAAACAATTGTAAGCATCTCTCCTTAGCTCTTGAATAATTCTAATCGAAATAAGAATAGTTCTAGATAATACTGCTGTTATAGAATCGCGTTTTTTTTTTTGCTTCTGATCGTAAAAGGGCTTTAATTATGATTTTATTAACTTCTAATTATTTTTACAATTTTCGACGCAAATTGAATATAATATTATCTTTTGATCATTTGTGGAAGTTTTGTCATGAAACATAACGTGCGAGAATAGAGGATAGAGTAAATATATTCTCATGCGTATCAGTCAACTTGAAACTTTCTCAACTTCCAGCATGCTCTTACGCGATTTAACCAGCGCGACGATGTTACATGAAAAGACGCTAATTCACGCTACTTAGTGATTCTGTTTCGCACATGTGTGTCGCAAGATCTTTCGCAAATCTGCGCTAACGAGCAGCTCATCGGCGCGCGTTCACAGCGTGAACGTAATGTTTAAAAATAAATATAATTCGATACATGATGAAGAAGTGATGTGCGGGGCCACGGCACGTTTTCACTCGTACCCAAATCTCCCCTAATCCCTTTCTTATCTGTTAGGAACTCGAAATCTATCCTTGTAATTGGTATTCACTATCCTCCGTCTTCACCGATGCACCATACACTTGGTGCCCCAATTTAATATGACTTATGCATATTCAATGGCTTTTCTCCGTCCGCGTCTACACAAGAGAACGGTGTGCGCACAACCCGCCGTTGAGATGAGAAAGGGAAGCTAGTCAAGTTTTGTGACTTCCTAGTTTCTGCCTAATGTATGCTAAAGTGTTAAATGATTAGAGAGAGGAAAACTTTGGAACGGAGATAGCGTAAAAGATTATCGAATCTGATAAATGTATGTGTGTATGGATGCGTGTGTGTGTGTATATGTGCGCGCGCGCGCGCGCGCGTAATACGCATATATAAATAAAAATTTAATAAAGTTTTCTCAATCGCACCATATTATTTCCGTAACTTTTATCACTGTGTACTTGTATATAATCATCAATAAGATATATCATCGATATATCATCATCAGCGTACAAAAGCTGAATCACGAGTTATCGAATTTAAATGTAAAAAGAATTAATGTAACTGAAACATCATTTATGCATCGAACACTATGCAATTCTCTCTGTAATAAAAAATTATATTAATCATCGCGAAAAAAAATACTGTCATCGGATATTGCAACGGTATCGATTTCCGCGGGAGATTACGCATGGCGAAATAATACTTCGTGAATTCGCGTAACGGGGGAGAAGGAGAAAGAGGAAAAGAAGTACCGGGAGACAGACAGATATGGCGCGCTGCGTAACTTTTCCCTTTATCCGCTCATCCCGACGTCGTCTGCCGGGACCCGACAATGAATGGATGTCAAAAACGCAGCAATTAATTCAGACCTGCGGGGAACAAAGGCGTAAGAATACCGTCGGCCGTCGTCTCGCGTACTCCAGAGAAGTTCTTCCTCGGAGACTCTCTCACCGAAGAGGGATGAGATAGGTGGTTGGGAAAAGAGGGCGAGAGAGCGAGGGCAGCAGGGGGGGG